>JAXIVJ010006538.1:0-66257 GCA_036785665.1 Chirona hameri
ATGGTGGGGTGTCGACAGCTGCTGCAGTATAATGGTGGGGTGTCGACAGCTGCTGCAGTATAATGGTGGGAGTGTCGACAGCTGCTGCAGTATAATGGTGGGTGTCGACAGCTGCTGCAGTATAATGGCGGGGTGTCGACAGCTGCTGCAGTATAATGGTGGGGTGTCGACAGCTGCTGCAGTATAATGGTGGGGTGTCGACAGCTGCTGCAGTATAATGGTGGGGTGTCGACAGCTGCTGCAGTATAATGGTGGGGTGTCGACAGCTGCTGCAGTATAATGGTGGGGTGTCGACAGCTGCTGCAGTATAATGGTGGGGTTGTCGACAGCTGCTGCAGTATAATGGTGGGGTGTCGACAGCTGCTGCAGTATAATGGTGGGGTGTCGACAGCTGCTGCAGTATAATGGTGGGGTGTCGACAGCTGCTGCAGTATAATGGTGGGGTGTCGACAGCTGCTGCAGTATAATGGCGGGGTGTCGACAGCTGCTGCAGTATAATGGTGGGGTGTCGACAGCTGCTGCAGTTTAATGGTGGGGTGTCGACAGCTGCTGCAGTATAATGGTGGGGTGTCGACAGCTGCTGCAGTATAATGGTGGGGTGGCGACAGCTGCTGCAGTATAATGGTGGGGTTGTCGACAGCTGCTGCAGTATAATGGTGGAGTGTCGACAGCTGCTGCAGTATAATGGTGGGGTGTCGACAGCTGCTGCAGTATAATGGTGGAGTGTCGACAGCTGCTGCAGTATAATGGTGGGGTGTCGACAGCTGCTGCAGTATAATGGTGGGGTGTCGACAGCTGCTGCAGTATAATGGTGGGTGTCGACAGCTTGCTGCAGTATAATGGTGGGGTGTCGACAGCTGCTGCAGTATAATGGTGGGGTGTCGACAGCTGCTGCAGTATAATGGTGGGGTGTCGACAGCTGCTGCAGTATAATGGTGGAGTGTCGACAGCTGCTGCAGTAAAATGGTGGGGTGCCGACAGCTGCTGCAGTATAATGGTGGAGTGTCGACAGCTGCTGCAGTATAATGGTGGGTGTCGACAGCTGCTGCAGTATAATGGTGGGGTGTCGACAGCTGCTGCAGTATAATGGTGGGGTGTCGACAGCTGCTTCAGTATAATGGTGGGGTGTCGACAGCTGCTGCAGTATAATGGTGGGGTGTCGACAGCTGCTGCAGTATAATGGTGGGGTGTCGACAGCTGCTGCAGTATAATGGTGGAGTGTCGACAGCTGCTGCAGTATAATGGTGGAGTGTCGACAGCTGCTGCAGTATAATGGTGGGGTGTCGACAGCTGCTGCAGTATAATGATGGGGTGTCGACAGCTGCTGCAGTATAATGGTGGGGTGTCGACAGCTGCTGCAGTATAATGGTGGGTGTCGACAGCTGCTGCAGTATAATGGTGGGGTGTCGACAGCTGCTGCAGTATAATGGTGGGGTGTCGACAGCTGCTGCAGTATAATGGTGGGGTGTCGACAGCTGCTGCAGTATAATGGTGGGGTGTCGACAGCTGCTGCAGTATAATGGTGGGGTGTCGACAGCTGCTGCAGTATAATGGTGGGGTGGCGACAGCTGCTGCAGTATAATGGTGGGGTGGCGACAGCTGCTGCAGTATAATGGTGGGGTGTCGACAGCTGCTGCAGTATAATGGTGGAGTGTCGACAGCTGCTGCAGTATAATGGTGGGGTGTCGACAGCTGCTGCAGTATAATGGTGGGGTGTCGACAGCTGCTGCAGTATAATGGTGGGGTGTCGACAGCTGCTGCAGTATAATGGTGGGGTGTCGACAGCTGCTGCAGTATAATGGTGGGTGTCGACAGCTGCTGCAGTATAATGGTGGGGTGTCGACAGCTGCTGCAGCATAATGGTGGTGTGTCGACAGCTGCTGCAGCATAATGGTGGGGTGTCGACAGCTGCTGCAGTATAATGGTGGGGTGTCGACAGCTGCTGCAGTATAATGGTGGGGTGTCGACAGCTGCTGCAGTATAATGGTGGGGTGTCGACAGCTGCTGCAGTATAATGGTGGGGTGTCGACAGCTGCTGCAGTATAATGGTGGGGTGTCGACAGCTGCTGCAGTATAATGGTGGGGTGTCGACAGCTGCTGCAGTATAATGGTGGAGTGTCGACAGCTGCTGCAGTATAATGGTGGAGTGTCGACAGCTGCTGCAGTATAATGGTGGGGTGTCGACAGCTGCTGCAGCATAATGGTGGAGTGTCGACAGCTGCTGCAGTATAATGGTGGGGTGTCGACAGCTGCTGCAGTAAAATGGTGGGGTGTCGACAGCTGCTGCAGTATAATGGTGGGGTGTCGACAGCTGCTGCAGTATAATGGTGGGGTGTCGACAGCTGCTGCAGTATAATGGTGGGGTGTCGACAGCTGCTGCAGTATAATGGTGGGGTGTCGACAGCTGCTGCAGTATAATGGTGGGGTGTCGACAGCTGCTGCAGTATAATGGTGGGGTGTCGACAGCTGCTGCAGTATAATGGTGGAGTGTCGACAGCTGCTGCAGTATAATGGTGGAGTGTCGACAGCTGCTGCAGTATAATGGTGGGGTGTCGACAGCTGCTGCAGTATAATGGTGGAGTGTCGACAGCTGCTGCAGTATAATGGTGGGGTGTCGACAGCTGCTGCAGTATAATGGTGGGTGTCGACAGCTGCTGCAGTATAATGGTGGGGTGTCGACAGCTGCTGCAGTATAATGGTGGAGTGTCGACAGCTGCTGCAGTATAATGGTGGAGTGTCGACAGCTGCTGCAGTATAATGGTGGGGTGTCGACCGCTGCTGCAGTATAATGGTGGAGTGTCGACAGCTGCTGCAGTATAATGGTGGAGTGTCGACAGCTGCTGCAGTATAATGGTTGGGTGTCGACAGCTGCTGCAGTATAATGGTGGGGTGTCGACAGCTGCTGCAGTATAATGGTGGGGTGTCGACAGCTGCTGCAGTATAATGGTGGGGTGTCGACAGCTGCTGCAGTATAATGGTGAGTGTCGACAGCTGCTGCAGTATAATGGTGGGGTGTCGACAGCTGCTGCAGTATAATGGTGGAGTGTCGACAGCTGCTGCAGTATAATGGTGGGGTGTCGACAGCTGCTGCAGTATAATGGTGGAGTGTCGACAGCTGCTGCAGTATAATGGTGGGGTGTCGACAGCTGCTGCAGTATAATGGTGGGGTGTCGACAGCTGCTGCAGTATAATGATGGAGTGTCGACAGCTGCTGCAGTATAATGGTGGGGTGTCGACAGCTGCTGCAGTATAATGGTGGGGTGTCGACAGCTGCTGCAGTATAATGGTGGAGTGTCGACAGCTGCTGCAGTATAATGGTGGGGTGTCGACAGCTGCTGCAGTATAATGGTGGAGTGTCGACAGCTGCTGCAGTATAATGGTGGGGTGTCGACAGCTGCTGCAGTATAATGGTGGGGTGTCGACAGCTGCTGCAGTATAATGGTGGGGTGTCGACAGCTGCTGCAGTATAATGGTGGGGTGTCGACAGCTGCTGCAGTATAATGGTGGGGTGTCGACAGCTGCTGCAGTATAATGGTGGGGTGTCGACAGCTGCTGCAGTATAATGGTGGGGTGTCGACAGCTGCTGCAGTATAATGGTGGGGTGTCGACAGCTGCTGCAGTATAATGGTGGAGTGTCGACAGCTGCTGCAGTATAATGGTGGAGTGTCGACAGCTGCTGCAGTATAATGGTGGGGTGTCGACAGCTGCTGCAGTATAATGGTGGAGTGTCGACAGCTGCTGCAGTATAATGGTGGGGTGTCGACAGCTGCTGCAGTATAATGGTGGGGTGTCGACAGCTGCTGCAGTATAATGGTGGGGTGACGACAGCTGCTGCAGTATAATGGTGGGGTGTCGACAGCTGCTGCAGTATAATGGTGGGGTGTCGACAGCTGCTGCAGTATAATGGTGGAGTGTCGACAGCTGCTGCAGTATAATGGTGGAGTGTCGACAGCTGCTGCAGTATAATGGTGGGGTGTCGACAGCTGCTGCAGTATAATGGTGGAGTGTCGACAGCTGCTGCAGTATAATGGTGGGGTGTCGACAGCTGCTGCAGTATAATGGTGGGGTGTCGACAGCTGCTGCAGTATAATGGTGGAGTGTCGACAGCTGCTGCAGTATAATGGTGGGGTGTCGACAGCTGCTGCAGTATAATGGTGGAGTGTCGACAGCTGCTGCAGTATAATGGTGGGGTGTCGACCGCTGCTGCAGTATAATGGTGGAGTGTCGACAGCTGCTGCAGTATAATGGTGGAGTGTCGACAGCTGCTGCAGTATAATGGTGGGGTGTCGACAGCTGCTGCAGTATAATGGTGGGGTGTCGACAGCTGCTGCAGTATAATGGTGGGGTGTCGACAGCTGCTGCAGTATAATGGTGGGGTGTCGACAGCTGCTGCAGTATAATGGTGGAGTGTCGACAGCTGCTGCAGTATAATGGTGGGGTGTCGACAGCTGCTGCAGTATAATGGTGGAGTGTCGACAGCTGCTGCAGTATAATGGTGGAGTGTCGACAGCTGCTGCAGTATAATGGTGGGGTGTCGACAGCTGCTGCAGTATAATGGTGGAGTGTCGACAGCTGCTGCAGTATAATGATGGAGTGTCGACAGCTGCTGCAGTATAATGGTGGGGTGTCGACAGCTGCTGCAGTATAATGGTGGGGTGTCGACAGCTGCTGCAGTATAATGGTGGAGTGTCGACAGCTGCTGCAGTATAATGGTGGGGTGTCGACAGCTGCTGCAGTATAATGGTGGGGTGTCGACAGCTGCTGCAGTATAATGGTGGAGTGTCGACAGCTGCTGCAGTATAATGGTGGGGTGTCGACAGCTGCTGCAGTATAATGGTGGAGTGTCGACAGCTGCTGCAGTATAATGGTGGGGTGTCGACAGCTGCTGCAGTATAATGGTGGAGTGTCGACAGCTGCTGCAGTATAATGGTGGAGTGTCGACAGCTGCTGCAGTATAATGGTGGGGTGTCGACAGCTGCTGCAGTATAATGGTGGGGTGTCGACAGCTGCTGCAGTATAATGGTGGGGTGTCGACAGCTGCTGCAGTATAATGGTGGGGTGTCGACAGCTGCTGCAGTATAATGGCGGGGTGTCGACAGCTGCTGCAGTATAATGGTGGGGTGTCGACAGCTGCTGCAGTATAATGGTGGGGTGTCGACAGCTGCTGCAGTATAATGGTGGGGTGTCGACAGCTGCTGCAGTATAATGGTGGGGTGTCGACAGCTGCTGCAGTATAATGGTGGGGTGGCGACAGCTGCTGCAGTATAATGGTGGGGTGGCGACAGCTGCTGCAGTATAATGGTGGGGTGTCGACAGCTGCTGCAGTATAATGGTGGAGTGTCGACAGCTGCTGCAGTATAATGGTGGGGTGTCGACAGCTGCTGCAGTATAATGGTGGGGTGTCGACAGCTGCTGCAGTATAATGGTGGGGTGTCGACAGCTGCTGCAGTATAATGGTGGGGTGTCGACAGCTGCTGCAGTATAATGGTGGGGTGTCGACAGCTGCTGCAGTATAATGGTGGGGTGTCGACAGCTGCTGCAGTATAATGGTGGGGTGTCGACAGCTGCTGCAGTATAATGGTGGGGTGTCGACAGCTGCTGCAGTATAATGGTGGGGTGTCGACAGCTGCTGCAGTATAATGGTGGGGTGTCGACAGCTGCTGCAGTATAATGGTGGGGTGTCGACAGCTGCTGCAGTATAATGGTGGAGTGTCGACAGCTGCTGCAGTATAATGGTGGAGTGTCGACAGCTGCTGCAGTATAATGGTGGGGTGTCGACAGCTGCTGCAGTATAATGGTGGAGTGTCGACAGCTGCTGCAGTGTAATGGTGGGGTGTCGACAGCTGCTGCAGTATAATGGTGGGGTGTCGACAGCTGCTGCAGTATAATGGTGGGGTGTCGACAGCTGCTGCAGTATAATGGTGGAGTGTCGACAGCTGCTGCAGTATAATGGTGGAGTGTCGACAGCTGCTGCAGTATAATGGTGGGGTGTCGACCGCTGCTGCAGTATAATGGTGGAGTGTCGACAGCTGCTGCAGTATAATGGTGGAGTGTCGACAGCTGCTGCAGTATAATGGTGGGGTGTCGACAGCTGCTGCAGTATAATGGTGGGGTGTCGACAGCTGCTGCAGTATAATGGTGGGGTGTCGACAGCTGCTGCAGTATAATGGTGGGGTGTCGACAGCTGCTGCAGTATAATGGTGGGGTGTCGACAGCTGCTGCAGTATAATGGTGGGGTGTCGACAGCTGCTGCAGTATAATGGTGGGGTGTCGACAGCTGCTGCAGTATAATGGTGGGGTGTGGACAGCTGCTGCAGTATAATGGTGGAGTGTCGACAGCTGCTGCAGTATAATGGTGGAGTGTCGACAGCTGCTGCAGTATAATGGTGGGGTGTCGACAGCTGCTGCAGTATAATGGTGGGGTGTCGACAGCTGCTGCAGTATAATGGTGGGGTGTCGACAGCTGCTGCAGTATAATGGTGGGGTGTCGACAGCTGCTGCAGTATAATGGTGGGGTGTCGACAGCTGCTGCAGTATAATGGCGGAGTGTCGACAGCTGCTGCAGTATAATGGTGGGGTGTCGACAGCTGCTGCAGTATAATGGTGGGGTGTCGACAGCTGCTGCAGTATAACGGTGGGGTGTCGACAGCTGCTGCTGTATAATGGTGGGGTGTGGACAGCTGCTGCAGTATAATGGTGGGGTGTCGACAGCTGCTGCAGTATAATGGTGGAGTGTCGACAGCTACTGCAGTATAATGGTGGGGTGTCGACAGCTGCTGCAGTATAATGGTGGGGTGTCGACAGCTGCTGCAGTATAATGGTGGGGTGTCGACAGCTGCTGCAGTATAATGGTGGGGTGTCGACAGCTGCTGCAGTATAATGGTGGGGTGTCGACAGCTGCTGCAGTATAATGGTGGAGTGTCGACAGCTGCTGCAGTATAATGGTGGGGTGTCGACAGCTGCTGCAGCATAATGGTGGGGTGTCGACAGCTGCTGCAGTATAATGGTGGGGTGTCGACAGCTGCTGCAGTATAATGGTGGGGTGTCGACAGCTGCTGCAGTATAATGGTGGGGTGTCGACAGCTGCTGCAGTGATATATTGTGTTGTCAGTAAGCAAATGAGTGTTGACAATTGTAATTTTTACTTTATTGTTACATTCAAAGAAGCGATTTTTGTTTACAGGAGTTTCTGTTTTGTCTTAACTCTTCCTGGTCGTCAATTTTTAGACCGGTCTGAACACTGGCATTTCATTCGGCTTCAGAGTGCAGTTCCGTGACAGTGGCTGTGTGACTCGGACCCGGACCCGGACTGGACGGACCCGGTGTGAACTTGCAGCACATAGCTGTGAAGTGCGCTGCTCTCATCCGTGACGCACACACAGGGAGCGCGGCCTCAGTCTGAGAACGGCGTGTGAAGTGTATCGATTGCTCGCTCCGGAGAGCTGGTTGCCATGGTAACAGCTCGCGGCGTGTGGCCGGTCGCCGGCCGACAGTCTGGTCCGGCCACCCTCTCGTCTCAGTGCGACCCCGTCCGCCGCCGCGGCAGTCGCCATTGATTGCGGCCGCTCTGCCGAGGCCAGCGGGGCAGGGAGGGATCACAGCGGAAACAAAGACAGGTGAGGCTGGCACACTGGTGTAGCATCTGGCTGAGCCACTACCGTGTGACTCGCGGCTATATTTCGTGTGTCGTCAGTTAACTGTGTGCATAGGCGTACACAAGGGGGGGGGGGGGCAATTGCCCCCTCTCCCCCTGAAGGTCTGTACGTGCCCACTTTGGTCGACAAAATGAATGATTTTTTTAAGAGAAAAATGGTGAAAATATGCCCTTTTAAAAATATAGTGGGCCAAATCCGGTGAGTTTTTTTTTGGTGGGGTACTTTATGCCCCCCTGAGCAAAAATTGCCCCTCCTGGAGTAAATCCTGGGTACGCCACTGGCTGTGTGTGTCGCTTTTACACAATTCGCTTTAAGCGCTTTTCAGAAAAATGCTTTTCAGTTAGCTGCTTTTCAGAACATCCTATAAGTGTGTAATAGTGAGGACCGCCAATACGCTCAGTTGAGCAAGTTATGCCGCGTTAGCATAATCATTGTTTGTAGGACGGACTCGCGCCTTCGCCCGGCCGACGGCAGGCTGGCTAATTCCACGAACCCTGGTCGGCTGGAGTGCGCGTGACGGTGCCGCGCCTGTCCGGCCTGGCGTCTCGCGCTGTCAGACTGATAATGGTCCCGGTTAAGAGCGGCGCAGCTGTTAGTTGCAGCAGCGGCTGTGCAGGCTGACATAATCCACACGAAAATTGGCCTCGCTCGCTGCCCGCGCTGGAGAGGCGGTGTCGAGTACGACTGTCGTCAATGCCCTAACCGGCTAATACCGGTTTTGGCAGCGACCTTTGTACGAGGTATACAACGTCACTCTAGCCGGGCAGTCGGGAGGTAAGTCCAGACTGGTTATTACTTATTGATTCTTTCCGATTCAAAGAATCAAAACAAGTATTTTAATCAATTTACGTTTGATTCAACATTTAAATATATGTGGTTAGTTTATATCAAATCAATACAAATACATATATATGATCATTACAACATTGTTACAACAATACTATTTCAGTATATATGAATATAGCAACTGGGACTGTATGTATTTGCACAATTTATCTGTGTACTTGAATCGTTAAGAATCGTTAAATCCTTTGATTCAATCAGCCTTGATTTGATGCGGGTTTGATTGAATACGATTCATGAATCAAAAGATCTGGTGGGGAATAAATTATTTTTCAATTCAAGGAATTTTGATTGAACGATTCCAATCGATTCAATCAGTGAAGAATCGATAACCAGCCTGGGTAAGTCAGTCCGGAACTGCCCCTCATGCCCCTAACATCACGCCTCCCTGCTACCAGACTGACATCACGCCTCCTAACATCACGCCTCCCCCAACATCACGCCTCCCCCAACATCACGCCTCCCTGCTACCAGACTGACCCCTAACATCACGCCTCCCTGCTACCAGACTGACCCCTAACATCACGCCTCCCTGCTACCAGACTGACCCCTAACATCACGCCTCCCTGCTACCAGACTGACCCCTAACATCACGCCTCCCTGCTACCAGACTGACCCCTAACATCACGCCTCCCTGCTACCAGACTGACCCCTAACATCACGCCTCCCTGCTACCAGACTGACCCCTAACATCACGCCTCCCTGCTACCAGACTGACCCCTAACATCACGCCTCCCTGCTACCAGACTGACCCCTAACATCACGCCTCCCTGCTACCAGACTGACCCCTAACACCACGCCTCCCTGCTACCAGACTGACCTAACCTAACATCACGCCTCCTAACATCACGCCTCCCCTAACATCACGACTCCCTGCTACCAGACTGACTGTTGGCAACCTAACCACGCCTCCTAACCTAACCACGCCTCCCTGCTACCAGACTGACATCACGCCTCCCCTAACATCACGCCTCCCCTAACATCACGCCTCCCTGCTACCAGACTGACTGTTGGCAAACGAACCGGCGGCGTGTGTTAACGTGACTTGTGCTGTCGCTCGCCGTCGTCACCAATATCATCCCTGCCGTTGAACAAACTGTCTTTACAAAGTCAGGAGGGAAGAGCCGACACATCAACACAACAACAACACAAACTGCCGTGTTACACCGGGCGGGACAGCCAGGTGCGGTGCTGTGGGGTCAGCCGGGACAGCCGCAGTCCTGTGCAGGTCAGGTCAGGTCAGGTCAGGGCGGACAGACAGGTGCGGTGCTGTGGGGGTCAGCCGGGTCAGCCGCAGTCCTGTGCAGGTCACGTTAGGTCAGGTCAGGTCAGGACGGGAGGCGGGTGTGGTGTGTCCCGTGTCGGAGGCAGGGCAGAGTCTAGGTGGCAGCACTGCCAGCGATACGGTGCGCTGACGGTGACGGTGTGCGGCGACCCGTGCAGGCCGAGCCTCACGCCGAGCCCGGCCGCTGGAGGTCAAATGACACGTGACCCGACCGTGACGGCTGTCAGCGGTCAGCGTGACGTGACTGGTCGGCGTGACCCGGGTGCACATTTCCCAAGTGTATACAGCTGGTGGGCGTGTTTGGAAATAGCAACCACTTAGGGAGACAAGTCAGTCAAAAATATAGATATTTCTTATATTTTTTTTGTGAGGGGGGGGGGGGGGGGGGCATCGGCCATACTTGGTTCTCCAATATCTGTTCCGGTTTTGAATATGTTTGAAAAGTTTTATTTTGAGAAATTGTCCCCCCCAAAAAAAATGACTTTTTGGGGAACAATTTCCCAAAATCAAACTTTTCAAACATATTTAAAAACCGGAAGATATATTGGATGGATGATGCACAAAAAATCGAAGCAATATCTATATTTTTTACTGACATATCTCCCTAAGTGGTTGCTATTTCCAAACACGCCCGCCAGCTGTATACATTTGGGAAATCTGCGACCCGGGTCCGGCCGTGGCAGACTTTGCATGACATCGGACGTACGACTGCGCTATAGCCGGCACGGGGCGGTCACCGTACGATGAACGGGCGTCGTCTCCGCGAGTACCGCTGACCGTGGAGAGACATCGCTGTGGATCGCATGGTGTCATCAGCCGATTGGAAGAAACGTGCTCAATGAAAAGTCGGTGCTTACATTTTAGAAGACTGAGATAATCACCTTTGTCCACAAAAATGGAGTTAGCACTAGCAATCAATAGACGAGACCAAATTATATTGTAAATTCATTACATTTTGCATATAACAATTCCTACCGATAGATATTTCAAGTCATAGTTGATAAGCGTTCCACGCTTATAATCAGCAAGTACTCGGTAACGAATTCAGTAAATTAGCCTCTCTACGCATTGCTATTTATCATGAAGGTATGCAATATGTTTCCTGCACTCTATCCTTTGCGAATGTATGCCAAACTTTAATGAACAATCAACAATCATTTGAAAAAAGTGCATTGAAATTGTCAGTTTAGCAGTGGCGGTGAACGCAACCTATTTAGTGTCAGCGATTTGTTTATAAGTGCCCATTCAACAACGTTGAACAGATTGATGCAAAAGCGCTTTCCAGTAGTGTAAATATATGTTGCGCTTTCCAATAGTGGAGGGAAAATACCGATCATTAATTTGCCCAAACTTCCAACTTTGAATTAGGGAACAATTTGATTTAATTCTTAAATTTAGATCACATCATTTTAATACCATAGCGGTAGCCAAAGAAATTGTTGCTAACAAAATACAAAAGTGATTATTTCCCTTTAATAGAACAGAGATGCTGCTACCGAGTCCCATATATTAGCACACTTAAAATTTAGTCTGAAAAAATAAGAACGCAACTTTTGATCTTTAACCCGCGCACTGCAGAAGGGGGGGGGGGGTGATTTCTGCCCCCCCCCCCCCTCCCTCAGGTTTCTCGCAGATAGTGAAAGCGCCGCCGAGTTTTGGCACACTTGTTAGGACATCAATTGCGTACACTTTGAAAACAAAATGAACCTCGGGTCATCTCAGGTCAGGTCACTAGACCAGGTCAAGTGACCCCACCTCCAAAAACGTTTGCAGTTGTGCCAAAGCCAGAGTTTCTCACCGATCAGTTTGAAACTTACAGGGTGTCATGAGGGCATAAGTACTTACAATTCGTTGATCTCGGAATTTGGATATCAGTGACCTAAGGTCAGGTCAATTTCGTGACCTACCCATAATAAGTAAATGGGGAAATATTAAAATGCTTCCTATTTAAAGGATATGCATGATATTAGTCCAATCACTTCTGGATCATGTTATAGGATATTCTTGATGATCCATGTGTAGGTTTTGTTCAGTGACCCCTATGGGGTCATTTGAGGTCATCCGAGGTTACCATATCTATTTTGTCAATAACTCGCGACATATTGAAGATAGAGAAGTAAAACCGACAACAATGTGTTTGTCTCATCGAGACACGTCTCCCTATATGCAGCAGGACCTACTTGAGTCTTGACCTCAGGTCAAGGTCACGTGACCTGAAGTCAATTTTTTTAAGTTGACCTAACACGATCATCATGTATGTCATTCAAAGCGCTTTGAAAAGGCAAACACAATGGCGTAAACAGTTTTTCTTTATTTGTATCAGGTAAAAAGTTATTAGCGAAAAACAGTTTGGCAAAAAAACAGCATTTTTTTTTCATTTTTTGACCTCTGGAGCCTCAAATATTGACCTGAGATCAAATTTGAAGACACGTTGTCGATTGCAAATTTCAATTGCTGGCGATCGTTTTTCCGTTTGTTTCTAGCTAGCATAGTTTCCGAGATATATGGGAATTTCTGGAGCGAAGTCCTAAAACAGGAAAAAATGGAAAATTTGACCTTTGATGACCTCTGGTGACCTCAATTTCGACCTGACCTAAAAAATACTGAAATACGTACGATGGAACTTGTATCAAGCTATCAAACGCCCGATTGTCCCGATTGTCGCTACGTTGCGTAGTTTTCGAGATCTCACGGGTGGTGGTGGGGGGGGGGGGACGGAAATCAACCCCCCTGCAGTTCGTGTTCGGCGCAAACCCCCTGCAGTGCGCGGGTTAAGGATGTGGCGTTATAAGGCCAGGTTTTAAAATATTCTGTTTTCCTTATTTTGCGACAAATTTCATCAAATCCTTCCAAACCACTTGACTTTCCGTTCCCAAACAACATGAACCCGTTCTGTCTGAAATTCTGACACCCATAACGTGATCAGTTAGTGACCTTGAAAGCTAGAGTTATCGCAATATAGGCTAGCTAGACACCAAAGGATATATCCCCAGTGCCCAGAGGCCATAATGTCGCGCTGGCTGTTCTCAGCTTCCTCGGCTCCCGGCCGCAGCTGAAGTCGGGCGGGTTGACTCCCTCTCCAGCTGACAGGCAGGCAGATTCACGGCCTGCCTGTGCTGATGAGGTTCGATCGGCCCCGCCGCTGCCGCCAGGGGTGTCTCGGGGAGGGAGGGAGGGAGGGAGGGAGGGAGAGGGAGTGGCGTTCTCCCCTCCGGTCTGGCACGCGGGCCGCACTCCGCGGCCGCACCGGAGGGCGTGTCGGATCTGACACGGGTACCGCAGCCGCGGGCCGCAAGGTGTGGCCCCGAGACAGACTGATGGGCCGACCATCCATTCCCTTCGCCACAGAGAGGGGACTGAGGCAGGGCTGCTGGCAGTGGGTGCACAGGACCTCCTGCTGGGAACACAGGACATCCAACACAGGGGCCGGACACAACGGTGTGATGACAGTGAGGGGTGTGGCACGGGTGTTGGTGGGAGAGAATATCAGGAAACTTACCGGAATAGGAAAACGGCCACGGTGCCCAAAAAATGATTTAACGCTTAACTCTCGGCCATAGCTTTGTTCGTGCTCCACATTTATGTCCAGTATTGACTATTGACCCAGCTTTTTCCTTTTATACCCACATATACTTCGTCTAGCTTCACATATTCCGTCTGCATTTCAGATGTACGGCTCTGCTTGTATATGGCGGAATAAGGCCCCGTCGGAGCGCGGCTGGGTGGTGACCCCAACTTGACCTCAGCCGCAGCGATGGTAACGCCGCCGCTGCTGCAGCTGCAGCTTCTGCTGCTGTGTCTGCCGGCGCCGCTGCTGAGCCAGGCAGCTGACTTCCAGTGTCAGGAGATCGGCATCGCCATGTGCCGCAACATCGGCTACAACGTGACGCTGATGCCGAACCAGTTCCACCACGACACCCAGGAGGAGGCCGGTCTGGAGGTGCACCAGTACTGGCCTCTGGTCGAGGTCGGCTGCTCGCCCGACCTGCAGTTCTTCCTGTGCGCCACGTACGTGCCCATCTGCCTGCCGCGGCTGGGCCGCACGCTGCCCGTCTGCCGCGAGTTGTGCCGCCGCGCCCGCGCCGGCTGCGAGCCGGTGATGCGCGGCGCCAAGTTCCGCTGGCCGGAGCGGCTCGACTGCGACCGACTGCCGCGCTACGGCGACAGCGACCACCTCTGCATGGACAACCGGAACGGCGAGCCGCCGCCGCTGCAGGACGGCTGCGACTGTCGCTGCCGGCCGCCGCACGGCGTGCCGCTCCACCCCGACCACCGTCTCTATAACCAGTCGGTGGCGCTGGGCGGCGTGCCGCGCTGCGCGCTGCCCTGCCGACCGGCCTACTTCACCGCCGACCAGCACCGGCTGACGGAGCGCTGGCTGCTGGTCTGGGCGTCGCTGTGCTCGGCCAGCTCGCTGCTCACGGTGGCCACGTTCCTGATCGAGCGCGACCGCTTCCCGTACCCGGAGCGGCCAGTGGTGTTCATGGCCGGCTGCTACCTGCTGGTGGCGGCCGGCTACCTGGTGCGAGCCGCCGCCGGCCGCGAGCAGACCGCCTGCCAGGACGGCGTGCTGCGGCACGACGCCGCGGGCGAGTTCAGCTCCTCCGCACTCTGCACCGCCGTCTTCCTGCTGATCTACTTCTTCGGCATGGCCAGCGCCGCCTGGTGGGTGGTGTTGTCGCTCACCTGGTTCCTGGCCGCCGGACTGAAGTGGGGGAACGAGGTGATCGCAGGCTACTCCCCGTACTTCCACCTAGCCGCCTGGGTGCCGCCGGCCGCGCTGGCCATCGCCGCGCTGGCTACGGACGCCGTGGACGGCGACCCGCTAACGGGCGTTTGCTACGTGGGTGGCCGCAGCCTAGCCAGCCAGCGCTGGTTCGTGCTGGCGCCGCTGGCCACCGGCCTGCTGCTGGGCACCTCGTTCCTGCTGGCCGGCTTCGTGGCGCTGTGCCGTGTGCACGGCAGCGCTGTGCTCAAGCAGCAGCGCTGCGCGCAGGGCCGGCTGGAGCGTCTGATGTTCAGGATCGGAGTGTTCTCTGTGCTCTACACGGTGCCGGCCGTCCTGGTGGTGGCGTCGCTCGTGTACGAACAGTACCGGCGCTTCGGCTGGGAGCGGGCGCTCGTCTGCCCCTGCCGCGCCGGCCCCGGCACAGCCTCCTCCGCCTCCACCTCCGCCGCTGACGGTGACGGGTACGAAGACGTGCCCAGTTTCGGTGTGTTACTGGTGCGGTTCATCATGTCGCTGGCGGTGGGCGTCACGTCGGCCGTGTGGGTCTGCTCCCGGAAGACGGTGCGCGCGTGGCAGGCGCTGCTGCGCTGCCGGCCGCCGGCGGAGCAGCAGGCAGGGGACCGCTCGCTGCTGCGCTGCCGGCGGCCGGTGGAGCAGCAGGCAGGGGACCGTGCGCCGCCGCCGCCGGACGCGTTCTGCCGGCCGGAGCCGACCCAGCAGGGCGGGGAGCAGCAGCAGCAGCAGCAGCTGATGACGGGGGCGAACCTGGCCCGCTCAGAGACCACCTTCCAGACGCTGAGCGAGCCGACCGCCGCGGCCAGCCAGGTGACGGCGCCGCCGCTCAGCCACGTGTGAGTGAAGTATGAGTGACGTGTGAGTCACGTGTGACGAGTCACGTGTGACGAGTCACGTGTGATGAGTCATGCGACATGTGAGACTGCTGAGTCAAATGAGGCTCATCATTAATGTGCTATGCAAGTCAAATTAATCAAAGTCGCTCGGTGCAGACGATTTATAAGTCGAGGGAGTCGCTTGGTTGGTTGAATCATAGAGATCATATGGTTGAATCACAGCAGACTGGCGAGGCTACGTGCCTACTAACCTCTAGTCAAGTGAGTGGAGTACGCCGAATACGACTCTGGTCGGCCGAGTCACAGACGGTCTTACTGTGCCGAAGGCGGGTGACAGCAACAGGCCCAGGAAGGCAGCGAGTGGTGCAGAAGACGTCGGAGGCTCTCCCCTCCCAGCGCTCCTCGTATCTCTCGTTGAGTCAAGCTCAACGATGCAGCGAACGGGCTCGTAAAAGAATGCTGTCGGAAGCGTTCAGTGGGGAGGAAATGGCAGAATTCACAGAACTTTGGAGATGGCCGCCGTTTGCCTACAGTGGTTTGGATGAATCACGGCTGATGAAGAGCCCCGTCAAGTGATCGCTCATAAAATCCGCACAGGGAATCATGGGATGAATGCTCCTATAGTCATACATGATTTCCACGGATGGAATCCTGGACCACCCCTTTCAGTGTTTCGATCAAAAGCAGGGAGCCGGGAGGCAGTTTACTGCTCGTGAAACGGTGAATCGCTGGAACGATTAGGGGAATTTGGGGTCTGGCGGTTGGAAACAGAAGCTCTAGTTTGTCATTAGACCGTTTCGCTGAAGTGGCGCTGCGGATCTTCGTGGCTAAGCCTTTGAAGTATGCCGAGCTAGTGTTTCGTTATTATCGATTGGGATTCGTGCAATGCCAGTGTGTTTCACACTGTTGTGTTCGTGGTGAGCGCGGCGGTATCTGAGCAGCTGTGAACGATATTTGTAGACCAAGTCGTCGATGTTCCAATGCCAAAAGATCATACATTCTAACCAACATATCATATTGGTGCGGCGGCGTTTCATATAGGTACTAGTTATTTTGTGTTTAAATATAAATAAATGTTTTGTAACTTCCTAGCGGTTTTCTTTAAGCTGAAGTGAAAGCGAAGTGAGATTTAAAACGGATGTCAATGGTAAACGTTCATGCTTTACAGTTCATACCATGATGAAGAAATACGAATTATCCCGCGCACTGCAGGGGGGTTGATTTCCGTCCCCCCCCTCAGGTTTTTCAAAGATAGCGAAAAAACGGCTGCGCGCAGCGCCGCCGGGTTTGGGCACATCTGTTAGGACATCAATTGCGCACACTTTGAAGGAAAAAAATATACTCGGGCATCTCAGGTCAGGTCACCAGACCAGGTCAAGTGACCCCACCTCCAAAAATGTTTGCAGTTGTGCCAAAGCCAGAGTTTTTCATCGATAAGTTTGAAACTTACAGGATGTCATGAGGGCATAAGTACTTACAATTCGTTTATCTCGGAAGTTTGATATCGGTGACTTAAGGTCAGGTCAATTTCGTAACCTCCCCATAATAAGTAAATGGGGAAGTAATAAGTAAATGGGGAAATATACAAATGCTTCCTATTTCAAGGATATGCATGATATTAGTCCAATTACTTCTGGATGATGTTATTATAGGATATTCTTGATGATCCAAGTGTAATTTTTGTTCAGTGACCCCTATTGGGTCATTTGAGGTCATGCGAGGTCACCATCATTTTTGTTCTCAATAACTCCCGACATAATGGAAATAGAGAAGTAAAACAGACATAAATGTGTTTGTCTCGTCGAGACACATCTTTCCATATGCAACATACCCTACTTGGGTCAGCACTTGACCTTGACCTGAGATCAAATTGTTAAGTTGACTTAACAAGGTCACCATATATATCATTCGAAGCGCCTTGACAAGATAAACACAATGGCGACAACAGTTTTTCATTATCTTTATTAAGTAAAAAGTTAATTGCAAAAACGATTTAGCAAAAAAACGGCATTTTCCTCCTTTTTGACCTCTGGAGCCTAAAATATTGACCTGAGATCAAATCTGATGACACCCTAGCTATTGCAAATTTCACTGGATGGCGTTTGCTGTTTTCTGTTTGCCTCTAACTAGCATCATTTCTGAGATATATGGGAATTTCTGGAGCGGTCCTAAAACAGGAAAAACTGGAAAATTTGACCTTTGATGACCTCTGGTGACCTCAATTTTGACCTGACCAAAAAGAACACTGAAATACTTTCGATAGAACATGTATGAAGCTATCAAATGCCTTTTTCTGCTTCTCGCTACGTAGCGTAGTTTTCGAGATCTCAGGGGGGGGGGGGCGGAAATCAACCCCCTGCAGTTCGTGTTCGGCGCAAGAACATTCCAATATTTGTATATCGTCGGATTCGGATTCGAATTCAGCGTCGAGTAGCGTTTCGCTTCAAAATGTGGCTACAGGTCAATTGTGACACGCTGGTCACGAAAATTGCATTCATTGTGACATTCAAGGTCATCTTCAAGGTCATTTGCAAGGTCAAAGGACTCAAAAAAAGGCTCAAAACTACCCGATGTTATTATCCGACTCACTCCGATCTAACAAATAATGGATTCAATCGAATCCTCGGGTCAATATCCACCTTCGCCACCTCACTCGTGCGAAGGTGATATTGGGCGGCATCTCATTTGAGGACGGCACCTAGGCCACTCTTTAGCCGCCCCTAAAAAAGGAAGGGCGACTGCCGGCATTCCATGCGCCCTACAACGCGGGCCAGAGGCGCCCTGTTGGGCCTCAGGGCGGCACCTGGCCTGAGGGCGGCACCTGGTCTGAGGGTGACATCTAGTCTGAGGGTGACATCTTGTCTGAGGGCGACACCTGGTCTGAGGGTGACATCTAGTATGAAGGCGACATCTGGTCTGAGGGCGGCACCTGGGGTGAATGAGGCACCTGGCCTGAAGGCAGCATTTAGCCTGAGGGTGGCACCTGACCTTACCCCCCTAAATACTCACCTGGGGCTTGGCTGGCCCCCAAAACCCTGGCTGGCCCCCCACACACACTCAAAGTGTTGTGGCGATGCCACTGCCTCCGATACACCTCTGAAGGCGCCTCCGATACACCTCTGCCACTGCCACTGCCTCCGATACACCTCTGCCACTGCCACTGCCTCCGATACACCTCTGCCACTGCCACTGCCTCCGATACACCTCTGCCACTGCCTCCGATACACCTCCCGGAGTCCCCCATATTCCGAAGGCACCCTCCGATACATTTCCCAGGGCGCCCTCCGATGCACCTCTGAAGGCGCCCTCCCGGAGTCCCACATATTCCGAAGGCACCCTCCGATACATTTCCCAGGGCGCCCTCCGATGCACCTCTGAAGGCGCCCTCCCGGAGTCCCACATATTCCGAAGGCACCCTCCGATACATTTCCCAGGGCGCCCTCCGATGCACCTCTGAAGGCGCCCTCCCGGAGTCCCACATATTCCGAAGGCACCCTCCGATACATTTCCCAGGGCGCCCTCCGATGCACCTCTGAAGGCGCCCTCCCGGAGTCCCACATATTCCGAAGGCACCCTCCGATACATTTCCCAGGGCGCCCTCCGATGCACCTCTGAAGGCGCCCTCCCGGAGTCCCACATATTCCGAAGGCACCCTCCGATACATTTCCCAGGGCGCCCTCCGATGCACCTCTGAAGGCGCCCTCCCGGAGTCCCACATATTCCGAAGGCACCCTCCGATACATTTCCCAGGGCGCCCTCCGATGCACCTCTGAAGGCGCCCTCCCGGAGTCCCACATATTCCGAAGGCACCCTCCGATACATTTCCCAGGGCGCCCTCCGATGCACCTCTGAAGGCGCCCTCCCGGAGTCCCACATATTCCGAAGGCACCCTCCGATACATTTCCCAGGGCGCCCTCCGATACACCTCTGAAGGCGCCCTCCCGGAGTCCCACATATTCCGAAGGCACCCTCCGATACATTTCCCAGGGCGCCCTCCGATGCACCTCTGAAGGCGCCCTCCCGGAGTCCCACATATTCCGAAGGCACCCTCCGATACATTTCCCAGGGCGCCCTCCGATGCACCTCTGAAGGCGCCCTCCCGGAGTCCCACATATTCCGAAGGCACCCTCCAATACATTTCCCAGGGCGCCCTCCGATGCACCTCTGAAGGCGCCCTCCCGGAGTCCCACATATTCCGAAGGCACCCTCCGATACATTTCCCAGGGCGCCCTCCGATACACCTCTGAAGGCGCCCTCCCGGAGTCCCACATATTCCGAAGGCACCCTCCGATACATTTCCCAGGGCGCCCTCCGATACACCTCTGAAGGCGCCCTCCCGGAGTCCCACATATTCCGAAGGCACCCTCCGATACATTTCCCAGGGCGCCCTCCGATGCACCTCTGAAGGCGCCCTCCTGGAGTCCCACATATTCCGAAGGCACCCTCCGATACATTTCCCAGGGCGCCCTCCGATGCACCTCTGAAGGCGCCCTCCCGGAGTCCCACATATTCCGAAGGCACCCTCCGATACATTTCCTAGGGCGCCCTCCGATGCACCTCTGAAGGCGCCCTCCCGGAGTCCCACATATTCCGAAGGCACCCTCCGATACATTTCCCAGGGCGCCCTCCGATGCACCTCTGAAGGCGCCCTCCCGGAGTCCCACATATTCCGAAGGCACCCTCCGATACATTTCCCAGGGCGCCCTCCGATGCACCTCTGAAGGCGCCCTCCCGGAGTCCCACATATTCCGAAGGCACCCTCCGATACATTTCCCAGGGCGCCCTCCGATACACCTCTGAAGGCGCCCTCCCGGAGTCCCACATATTCCGAAGGCACCCTCCGATACATTTCCCAGGGCGCCCTCCGATGCACCTCTGAAGGCGCCCTCCCGGAGTCCCACATATTCCGAAGGCACCCTCCGATACATTTCCCAGGGCGCCCTCCGATGCACCTCTGAAGGCGCCCTCCCGGAGTCCCACATATTCCGAAGGCACCCTCCGATACATTTCCCAGGGCGCCCTCCGATGCACCTCTGAAGGCGCCCTCCCGGAGTCCCACATATTCCGAAGGCACCCTCCGATACATTTCCCAGGGCGCCCTCCGATACACCTCTGAAGGCGCCCTCCCGGAGTCCCACATATTCCGAAGGCACCCTCCGATACATTTCCCAGGGCGCCCTCCGATGCACCTCTGAAGGCGCCCTCCCGGAGTCCCACATATTCCGAAGGCACCCTCCGATACATTTCCCAGGGCGCCCTCCGATGCACCTCTGAAGGCGCCCTCCCGGAGTCCCACATATTCCGAAGGCACCCTCCGATACATTTCCCAGGGCGCCCTCCGATGCACCTCTGAAGGCGCCCTCCCGGAGTCCCACATATTCCGAAGGCACCCTCCGATACATTTCCCAGGGCGCCCTCCGATACACCTCTGAAGGCGCCCTCCCGGAGTCCCACATATTCCGAAGGCACCCTCCGATACATTTCCCAGGGCGCCCTCCGATACACCTCTGAAGGCGCCCTCCCGGAGTCCCACATATTCCGAAGGCACCCTCCGATACATTTCCCAGGGCGCCCTCCGATGCACTCTGAAGGCGCCCTCCTGGAGTCCCACATATTCCGAAGGCACCCTCCGATACATTTCCCAGGGCGCCCTCCGATGCACCTCTGAAGGCGCCCTCCCGGAGTCCCACATATTCCGAAGGCACCCTCCGATACATTTCCTAGGGCGCCCTCCGATGCACCTCTGAAGGCGCCCTCCCGGAGTCCCACATATTCCGAAGGCACCCTCCGATACATTTCCCAGGGCGCCCTCCGATGCACCTCTGAAGGCGCCCTCCCGGAGTCCCACATATTCCGAAGGCACCCTCCGATACATTTCCCAGGGCGCCCTCCGATGCACCTCTGAAGGCGCCCTCCCGGAGTCCCACATATTCCGAAGGCACCCTCCGATACATTTCCCAGGGCGCCCTCCGATACACCTCTGAAGGCGCCCTCCCGGAGTCCCACATATTCTGAAGGCACCCTCCGATACATTTCCCAGGGCGCCCTCCGATGCACCTCTGAAGGCGCCCTCCCGGAGTCCCACATATTCCGAAGGCACCCTCCGATACATTTCCCAGGGCGCCCTCCGATGCACCTCTGAAGGCGCCCTCCCGGAGTCCCACATATTCCGAAGGCACCCTCCGATACATTTCCCAGGGCGCCCTCCGATGCACCTCTGAAGGCGCCCTCCCGGAGTCCCACATATTCCGAAGGCACCCTCCGATACATTTCCCAGGGCGCCCTCCGATGCACCTCTGAAGGCGCCCTCCCGGAGTCCCACATATTCCGAAGGCACCCTCCGATACATTTCCCAGGGCGCCCTCCGATGCACCTCTGAAGGCATCATCCCACATAGCTCCAAAGGCGACCTCCGATACACATTTGAAAGCGCACTCCCACATACCTCCAAGGGCGCCCTCCGATACACATCTGAAGGTGCCCTCCGGCCACATACCTTCAAAGGCACCCTCCCATACACTTCTGAATGAGCCCTCCCAGATGCCTCCAAAGGCGCCCCCCGATACACTTCTGAAGGCGCCCTCCCACATACCTCCGAAGGCGCCCTCCGATACATCTCCGAGGGCGCCCTCCCAAATATCTCTAGAGGCGCCCTCTGTGAGACATGGAGGCGCCCCCGCTTCACATTCGGTGAAGGACGCTTTTAGAGGTATGCAGAGAGGGCGCCCTCGGGTCTCGGATAGATGTACCTGAGGGTGCTTTTGGAATATGTGGGAGGGCGCCTTTCAGAGGTGCATCGGAGGGCGACTTTGAAGGTATGTGGGAGTGCGCCATCAGAGATGTATCGGAGGGCGCCTTTGGAGCCTGTATGTATGTGTGAGGGCGCCTTCAAAGGAGATCGGTGTGGCGCCTTTGCTGGTATGTAGGAGGGCGCCTTCAGATTAGTATCAGAGGGCGTCTTTGTAGGTATATGGGAGGGCGCCTGTGGGGGTATGTTTGAGGACGCCAATTCAGAGGTGTATTGGAGGTCGCCTTTGGTGCAATGTGGGAGGGCGCCTTCAGAGGTGTATCGGAGGGCGCCTATGGAAGTATTTGGGAGGGAGCTTTGAAGGTATGTGGGAGGGTGCCTTTAGGGGTATGTGGGATGGCGTCCTTAGATGTGTATCGGAGCGTGCCTTACATTCAGTGGAACGCGCCTCATATTCAGCCAGAGCGCCCAAGGGGGAGAGGAGATGGTGCAGTGTCCCCCCTAAATACCCCCCTGGTGGGAGCCCTCTTGGGTCTACCCGAAAACATTTTGCTACCAGTCAGTTCCTGTGGTCTTTGGAATATCTCAGAAACTAGTGTGAATCTGGAAAACAATTAAAGGCATGATTCGATACATACAATTATATTCTATAAACCAGTGTCAATAACCCTAAATAAGCGATGTGAGTAGGCACACTCCCTTTAATTTAGTTTGTTCATGCTAGCAGAATGTAAACGGTGTACAGCACAGACTACAGATCCACTAAAACACTGTGCATCAGTCAGGCACGTAGCCAAGGGGAGGACGGCGGGGGCGGCCGCCCCCCCCCCCTGGAGGCCAGGAGGGCCCTTTTTGGCTCGCGAGGGCCTTTTTCGGCGCGCACAGCGCGCCGAAAAGGGCCGACGAGACCGCGCGAAGCGCGGTATCATAGGCTCTTTACTACACGAAGCGTGGTCTTTAGAGAGTTTAGAGGACTTCAGAGGCCCTTTAGGGCCACCAGGGCCCTCTCTGAAAGACCAGAGGGCCCCTTGGACGTTCAAAAGAGCCCTGTGCATGTCAGAGGGGCCCCTGGCCAGACCGAAAGAGCCCCTGAGCGGGTCAGAGGGCCCCATGAGCACGTCGAATGGGCCCCCTGAACACGTCGAATGGGCCCCTAGCCAGCACAGAGGGGCCCCTGGGCAGGTTGAGAGGCCCCTGAGCATGTCGACAGGGCGACAAAGCGGCCAGCGCAGTCCTTTGCCAGGTCATAAGGGACCCTGAGCAGGTTGGAGGGCCCCTGGACAGACCAGAGGGCCCCTGGGAAGCTAAGAGGGCCCCTTTGCAGGTCAGAGGGGCCCTGACCAGACCTAAATGGCACCTAGGTGGGTCAGAAGGACCCCTGAACATGCCGAATGAGCCCCTAGCCAGCATGGAGGGGCCCCAGGGCAGTTCGGAGGGCCCTCGGAGCATGTCGCAAGGCGACAAAGCAGCCAGTGCAGTCCCTTGCTAGGTCGGAAGGGCCCCTTATAAGGTTAAAGGGCCCCTGGAGAGACCAGAGGACCCCTGGAAAGTTAAAAGGGCCCCTGCGCAGATCGGAGGGGCCCCTGACCAGACCGAAAGGACCCCTGGGCGGGTGAGAAGGGCCCCTGAACATGCCGAAGTGGCCCCTGGCCAGCACGGAGGGGCTCCAGGGCAGGTCGGAGGGCCCCTTGAGCATGTCGGCAGGGTGACAAAGCAGCCAGCGCAGGCCAACCAGAAGAGTCGCTGGGCCGATCGGAGGGGCTCCTGGGCAAGTCAGAGGGGCCCCTGGCTAGACCGAAAGGGTCCCTGGGCCGGTCGGAAGGCCTCTTGAACATGCCGGATGAGTTCCTAGCCAGACTGGAGGGGCCCCTGGGCAGGTCGGAGGGGCCCCTGAGCAGGGGCGGCGGATTGCGGGGGCAGGGTACCCAAAATTCCCCCCAGTCGAAAATCCTGGGGGCAAAGGGTAGTTTTGCCCACTCCCCCTCCCCCTCAGATTTTAGCCTGCTCAATCTGGGGGCAACATGACCCTTCCCCTCCCAGGATTTGCATTTGAGGGGGGATTTTGGGTACCCTGCGCCCCGCAATCCGCCGCCCCTGCCCCTGAGCATGTCGGCAGGGCGACAAAGCAGCCAGTGCAGTCCCTGGCCAGGTCGGAAGGACCTCTGAACAGGCCGAATGGGCCCCTTGACACACACGAGGGGCTTCTTGGAAGGTCAGAGGAGTCTCTGGTGAAACCAGAAGGGTCAAAGCACGTAGAGATCCCAGATGAAGATTAAATACAAAGAAGACTTACTCCACAATACAAAAATATTAAAAGCGGGGTTTTCGGGTATATTGTAACACCCTTCTTCAGGGTGCTACAATATACCCGAAAGATCCGATTTTATTTTTTCCTGTAGAGTAAGCCCTCTTTGTATTATATACATCACCCACCCCACATCATGTCTTTTCGCTTCGCGGATCCCAGATGAGTCCCTGAACAGGTCGAAAGGGCGTAGAAAAGGTCAGAGGGGCCCCTAGACGATCTGAAGGGACCTTAGGCCTTTCAACAGTAAGAATACAAAGAAGACTTACTCCACAATAAACAGGGAATAACACTCAAAATTTTCGCGCCGCTCCGCGGCGCAATTTAACTACAAATTCAATTATATGCGGGTTAGGAAAAAATCGGTCAGTTTCTCGGCGCATTTATGTGTTATGTTGCTACTTTCCTATATTATTGGGCAAAATAGTTCACTTTAGCACATTTTCCCCGCACTTTTAAACGCACAATATAGCAATTTTAGAGGTCCGCACCATACGCAATGCGACGCATTGATGAGAAAGCAACCCAGGGCATAAAACTCAAAATTTTCGCGCCGCTCCGCGGCGCAATTTGTTTAAGAGTTCCAGGTCTTGAGCTTAACAAAAATATTCAAAGTTAGTATAGCTGATTCCAAATTCGTGTCGCTGGTTCCAAAGTTGATGTGGCAGTTCGCTAACTCCAGCTCCTAAACGTTGGTATGGCCCATGCCATACCTGCCATACTGCATTTTCCAGCCTTGTAACGTGCCTTTTCATGCGTTTTTTTGGGGGGGGGGGGGGCATTTCAACGCTTGGGAAGGGGCCCTTTCAACGCTCGGGAAGGGGCCCTTTCGAGGCGCCGCCCCTCCCTGGACGAAATCCTGGCTAGGTGCCTGGCATCAGTACCTATTTTCATTTGTCTGCACCCAGATAGCGTGAGAAGTCCATGTCCGTGAAGTTAGCGTCAGATTCGGATTCGAATTCAGCGCCGAGTAGCGATTCGCTTCAAAATGTGGTTACATGTCAATTGGGGCACACCGATCACGAAAATAACATTTATTTTCACATTCAAGGTCATCTTCAAGGTGGTTTTCAAGGTCCAAAGACAGGGCGCCTCAAAACGCCCTTAAGTGTTGCTCCAATGGCGAAAATAATGGTCTCAGTCGATTACTTGGGTCCATATCTAACCTCCGCATTGGCAAACTCACGCGTGCCTCATATCCTTGAGATCATAAAAGGTTCTCAAAGGACGGGGCGACTCAAAACGCCCTTAACCCTATTTGTAACAGGCTCCTGGCTACCCCTATTTGTAACAGGGGGGCGGATTCCCCCCCCCCCGCTCCCAGAGATCTAGAGATCTCCCCGTCCGATTTTCGCAAATGAAACGTCGTTTGGTTCCCCTCAACACGATCTACATTTCTAAAAACAAAAACAAAAATTGATAGGGGGCAACAGGGGGGAAGCTACAAATTTTAGTGGTATATGTGATCCAACACAGCTATCATGTTTATCAACCGATTTTAACACAACTAATGGGAATCGATAGAAATTGAATTGGAGATTGACATACGGCGATGACTTTTCAAAATTCAAAAATTATAGGCATGTGCAGGTCACTCAATATGGGGGTGAAGTAAATGCGGAATTAAACAATTGTTTGATGTTGTTTTTTATAAATGAAATGGTATGTTATTGTGACATTAGAAAAAACAGTTATAAATAATATTTTGTGCCATAGGCGGTACCAGGTTAGTGAAAAAGGGAGGTCAAATAGGGACAAAAATATTAACCGCAGGCATGTTGCTACCCAGCACTATAAATAAGTTACTGATCGTAGATAGTTCCTTTTGCATATTGTACTTCATCATAGGCGCATCCAGGATCCAAACTGGGGAGGCGCAAGACCTTTGGATAAGTATATTATCCGCTATTATGATACTAAATAGTCAACAGTGACTATTTCACTTACAACTTCAATTCACATTGCTTACCCACTTTTTACCCTAATTGGACTCACCTATTATCTCATAATCGTTCGTAGAGTACCCTGTGGTGCGTGTTTCATCCGAAAACTGCAGAATGTTATGTCATTGTAGGCCCATGCATCTTAGTTTCCTTGCAATAATATGACCCCCTTTCTTCCATTCCTGAGCGCAAATCTGCAAAAAAAAATTGTATTCCCTCTCTTGGCCTCATATATGCATATATAATTATAAGTTAACCGACTGTTGCGCCGTAATCGCTGGCATATCGTCATCACCATGCCAGTCACCCTCCTTTTCATGTGCCTCAACACGCCCCTGCAACTCTATATGTAATAAATTATGAACATAATGGAAGGAGAAGCTATCTTTTACATCTTGATTGCTATAAATGCTCCTTACATTGCTCTATTGGCTTCCCGCCAAGCATTTAATACTTCCTGGAAACCCCCCTTTTTCAAGCCCCTGAAACCGCCTCTGCCATGCAATTTGTATGATATTTTATTAACATCAACTAATTTGCACTTGTTGCAATCACCGTAAACCGATGTAACTCTTTCATACTTGAGGCAGTTAGGAAGAAACCGTGAAGATCGCATTTCCGTATTAATGCCAAATGTCGCCTCCGAACCCACCCAAAACTGTACCCTGGAACCGCCTCTGTTCAGGTTAAGAACTCAAAAATTTGACTCCAAATGCGGAATTCAATTCTAGGAAAAGTCCCAAAATTGAATGGGCCTGCTTCCAGCCGTTTTGGAGATATCTGCGAAAAACATGAGGGGGGGGGGAGGGGGTGGAATCCGCCCCCTGTTACAAATAGGGTTAAGGGTAGCTCCAATCGCGAAAATAATGGTCTAAGTCAATTTCTCGGGTCCAATTTCTCGGGTCCTCCGCATTGCCAACCTCACGCGTGCCTTATATACTTTATACCATAAAAGGTTCTCAAAGGACAAGGCGCCTCACAACGCCCTTAAGGATTGCTTCAATGGCGAAAATAATGGTCTCAGACGATTCCTCGGGTTCATATCTAACCTCCACATCAGCAACCTCACGCGTACCTTATATACTTGAGACCAAAAAAGGTCCCCAAAGGACGGACGCCTCATAACGCCATTAAGAGTTGCTCCAATGGCAAAAATAATGGTCTTAGTCGGATTCCTCAGGTCCATATCTAACTTCCGCATCGGCAACCTCACGCGTGCCTCATATACTTGAGACCATAAAAGGTTATCAAAGGATCAAAGGCTCATAAGGGTTGCTTCGCTTCACAATGTGGTTACAGGTCAATTGGGGCACGTTGATCACGAAAATAACATTAATTTTGACATTCAAGGTCATCTTCAAGGTCGTTTTAAAGGTCAAGGGACGGGGCGCCTCAAAACGCCTTTGAGGGTTGCTCCAATGGCAAAAATAATGGTCTCAGTCGATTCTTCGGGTCCACATCTAACTTCTGCATTGAAAATTTCACGCTTACTCATATCCTTGAGATCATAAAAGGTTCTCAAAGGACGGGGCGACTCAAAACGCCCATAACAGTTGCTCCAATCGCAAAAATAATGGCCTCAGTCGATTCCTCGGGACCATATATAACCTCTGCATTGGCAACCTCACGCGTGCCTCATATTCTTGAGACCATAAATGGTTCTCAAAGGACGGGGCGCCTCAAAACGCCCTTAACCCTATTTGTAACAGGGGGGGGGGGGGGGGCGGATTCCCCCTCATGTTTTTCGCAGATATCTCCAGAACGGCTGGGAGCAGGCCCATAATTTTTTGGACTTTTCATAGAATTGAATACCGCATTTGGAGTCAAATTTTTGAGTTCTTAACCTGAACAGAGGCGGTTCCAGGGTACAGTTTTGGGTGGGTTCGGAGGCGATATTTGGCGATAATACGGAAATGCGATCTTCACGGTTTCTTCCTAACTGCCTCAAGTATGAAGGAGTTACATCGGTTCACGGTAATTGCAACAAGTGAAAATTAGTTGATGTTAATGAAATATCATACAAATTCCATGGAAGAGGCGGTTTCAGGAGCTTGAAAAGGGGGAGGGGGTCCAGGAAGTATTAAATGCTTGGCGGGAAGCAAATAGAGCAATGTAAGGGGAATTTATAGTTATCAAGATGTAAAAGATAGCTTCTGCTTCCATTATTTGCATAATTTATTACATATAGAGTTTCAGGGGTGTGTTCAGGCACATGAAAAGGGGGTGACTGGCTTGGTGATGACGATATACCAGCGATTACGGCGTAATAGACGGTTAGCTTATAATGATATATGCACATATGAGGCCAGAAAAGTGAATAAAGTCATTTTTTGCCAGAGGCGCGCTCAGTAATGGAAGAAAGGGGGTAATATTATTGCAAGGAAACTAAGAGGCATGGACGTACAACGACATAACATACTGTAGTTTTCGGATGAAACACGCACCACAGGCTACTCTACGAACGATTATAAGATAATAGGCGAGCCCAGGTAGGGTAAAAGGGGGGTAAGCAATGTTAATGGAAGTTTTAAGTGAAATAGTCACTGTTGACTAGTTAGTATCATAATCGCGGATAATATACTTATCAAAAGGTATTGAGCCGCCCCAGTTTGGATCCTGGATACGCCTATGATGAAGTATAACATGCAAAAAGGAACTATCTACGATCAGTAGCATATTTATAGTGCTGGGTAGCAACTTGTCTGCGGTTAATATTTTTTTTTCCAATTTTACCCCCTTTTTCACTAACCTGGTACCGCCTATGACAAAAATATGATTTTTAACTGTTTTGTCTAATGTCACAATCACATACCATTTAATTTATAAAAAACAGCAAAAAATGGTTTTATTACGCATTTACTTCACCCCCATATTGAGTGACCTGCACACGCCTATGATTTTTTTCTTCTTCAAACGCCACTGTCATATCAATTTCCAATTCAATCTCTATCCATACGTATTAATTGTGTTAAAATGGGTAATAAACATGAAAGCTATGTTGGATCAAAAATACCACTAAAATTTTTGGTTTTTGCCCCCCTGTTGCCCCCTATCAAAATTTATATTTTTTAAAATTATTATTTAGAAATGTAGATCGTGTTGCGGGGAACCAAACGCAGTTTCATTTTTGAAAATCGGACGGGTAGATCTCGAGATCTCCGGGGGGGGGGGGGGCGGAATCCGCCCCCCTGTTACAAATAGGGGCAGCCAGGAGCCTGTTACAAATAGGTTTAAGGGTTACTACGCTTCAAAACGTGGTTACAGGTAAATTGGGGCACGCTGATCACGAAAAACCATTTATTTTGACGTTAAAGGTCATCTTCAAGGTCGTTTTCAAGGTCAAGGGACAGGGCGCCTCAAAACGCCCTTAAGGGTTGCTCCAATGGGAACAATAATGGTCTCAGTCGATTCCTCTGGTCCATATCTAACCTTCGCATTGACAACCTCACGTGTGCCTTATATCCTTGAGATCATAAAAGGTTCTCAAAGGACGGGCTGACTCAAACCACCTTTAAGGGTGTTACCAATCGCGAAAATAATTATCTCAGTCGATTCTTCCGGTCCATATCTAACCTCCGCATTAGAAACCTCACGTGTGCCTTATATCCTTGAGATCATAAAAGGTTCTCAAAGGACGGGCTGACTCAAACCACCTTTAAGGGTGTTACCAATCGCGAAAATAATTATCTCAGTCGATTTTTCCGGTCCATATCTAACCTCCGGAACGGGAATCTCACGCTTGCCTCATATACTTGAGACCATACAAGGTTCTCAAAGGACGGGGCGACTCAAAACGCCCTTAACCTTAATTGTAACAGGCTCCTGGCTACCCCTATTTGTAACAGGGGGGGGGGGATTCCAACCCCCCCCCCCGGAGATCTCGAGATCTACCCGTCCGATTTTCACAAATGAAACGTTGTTTGGTTCCCCTCAACATGATCTACATTTCTAAAAAAAGAAGAAAAATCTAAATTTTTGATAGGGGGAACAGGGGGGCAAAAACTACAAATTTTAGTGGTATATGTGATCCAACACAGCTGTCATGTTTATAAACCGATTTTAACACAACCAATGGGAATCGATAGAAATTGAATTGGAGATTGACATACAGCGATGACTTTTGAAAATTCAAAAAATATAGGCGTGTGCAGGTCACTCAATATGGAGGTGAAGTAAATGCGGAATACAAAATTGTTTGATGTTTTTTATATAAATGAAACGGTATGTTACTATGGCATTAGACAAAACAGTTATAAGTCATATTTTGTGCCATAGGCGGTACCAGGTTAGGGGAAAAGGGAGGTCATATAGGGGGAAAATATTAACCGCAGCCATGTTGCTACCCAGCACTATAAATAAGTTACTGATCGTAGATGGTTCCTTTTTTGCATATTGTACTTCATCATAGGCGCATCCAGCATCCAAACTGGGGAGGCGCAAGACCTTTTGATAAGTATATTATCCGCTATTATGATACTAACTAGTCAACAGTGATTTACTTAAAACTTCAATTCACATTGCTTACCCCCTTTTTACCCTACCTGGACTTGCTTATTATCTCATAATCGTTCGTAGAGTACCTTGTGGTGCGTGTTTCATCCGAAAACTGCAGTATGTTATGTCATTGTAGGCCCATGCATCTTCCACTCCACTCCACTCCACTCCACTCCACTCCACTCCACTCCACTCCACTCCACTCCACTCCACTCCACTCCACTCCACTCCACTCCACTCCACTCCACTCCACTCCACTCCACTCCACTCCATTCCACTCCACTCCATTCCACTCCACTCCACTCCACTCCACTCCACTCCACTCCACTCCACTCCACTCCACTCCACTCCACTCCACTCCACTCCACTCCACTCCACGTCCCGATCGGACTTAATAGCTACCAGCGAATCTTAGGTTAGGTTAGTTTAGGTTAGGTTAGGTTAGGTTAGGTTAGGTTAGGTTAGGTTAGGTTAGGTTAGGTTAGGTTAGGTTAGGTTAGGTTAGGCTAACCTAAGGGACCAAATCTACCCCAGCTGGGGTAGATTTGGTCCATGTCGTAAACATAAGTGACCAAATATACCCTCCAATGCCTTGTTCAAAGACCTGTAATCCTTGCGTATACATGCTACCTGACTTTTGTCTCTGGGCATGTTATTAAGAAAAGATGTATCCTTCATTTAAGACCAAGAAATAAAGTCTAAACTAGCTATAAAGTTGAAAAAAATGTTATCAAAGTGGAGTAAAAACTGACTTCTGGGGTAGATTTGGTCCCTTTGGTTAACCGATTTAGCAAACCTAAAGGACCAAATATACCCGTCGTCATGTAATCGTTATTTATAGCGGAACTATATAGATGATCTTGAATATAACTAGCACATGTATGTAACTTCTGGTTAGGTGTTCTTGTTGTCCAAAACTAATCTAGGTTTGATCTATATTTTAATTTTAATTTTCATTAATTGTACAATTAAAAAAAATATTTTCGTTATTTGTTGATAAAACATGGAAAAACAGCAGCATTACCTACCTAACCGAGGGTACGACTTACCATCTTAAATTAACCTAGATTAGACTTGAATAAAGGACACAAAACGTGTTTAAGTTTGGGTTACTATAACGTCATACAATAACGTTATATTTTTTTTTAAACTGCCTATTTGCAATTCAAAGCACGAGTACACATTGCTCTAAAAAAATTAAGCTAGGTTTGACAAATAGTAACGACCTAGAGGTGTCCTAAATATTAAGGCATTCAAAAAAATCATATTATGATAATAAAAGTTAGTTTCAAAAATGTGTTTCTTTTTCTAAAAGTCCTATATCTCATTCATCTAAAACTGATAACCGTTCGGTTCTATAAATTTTAGTTTTTGAGTGAAAATCGAAAATCGGAAAAAAATCTAAAAATTTGAATTTGAACTTAAAATTAAGCAATTAAAAAAAATAAGTTTATAATGTAGAGTAGGTAAATCAATTGCCTATCCGAAACTGAAATCGGTTTGGTTCTATTGGTTTTGGTGTTTAAGTTATAGGCATTCCCGTCTACCATTGCATTATTTGCAGGACTTATAAAAAAAAATTGAAGAAGAAAAATGTTTTTTTTTAACTTATTTATTATATCAAAATTGCCTTCGTTAACACTAAAACATAAAGAAAACGAAGCCATTTAAAAATACAAAATAAAAAAATTCGAAAAAGAAGTATCACTTTTTACCAAAAAACGATTTCTTTCCAAAAACGAGGATTAATTTTATACATTTCCATATTACTTAAGTGCACATCAATATGAAAAAGGTAAAAATTTCTTAAAATACTAAATACATTCTGACGTCATTGTTAAAAAACTGAATAAATTGACAAAAAAGTATATCAAGTGATAAAAGGTCGAAAAATCCGATTTAAGGGTCTACTTTTCTGTAAAATGATGCCTTCATTCTTGTTCACCCTAACTGTTTAAAAACAAATCTTAAATTGTTAACACCAGGTGGCAGAACTTAACGTTTTACTTAAAAAAATGGACAAATACTTTAAAAAAAAGAAGATGTTCATAGGCAATTGAATGGGCTATCATTTAGTTTGAATACACTTTTCGCTCAGACCAAAATTTCACCTACAAAAATTGAAATAAAAACTTTTCTTAAATTTTGTGCTTAAAGTTAAGTATTTTTCCCTTTTTTTTCTTTGCAAGTCCTGCATCTTGTTCATCTAAAACTGGTAACTGTTTGGTTCTATACATTTTATTTTTTAAGTGACAAGCATTCAAACTTAATTTGTAATTGTACTTGAAGTTAAGCAATTAAAAATTAAGTACATCAAATAACGTAGGCCCAACTATTGGCTATCAAAAACTGAAATCGGTTTGGTTTTATTTCATTTTGTTTTTAAGTTATAGGCATTGCCATCTACCATTAAGTTGTTCTCACTTTTTTAAATTTTATGCTTAAAGTTAAGTCTTTTTAAAATAATTTGTTTTTTCATTTGATAGTCGCTTATCACATTCATCTAATACTTGTAACCGTTTGGCTCTATACATTTTATTTTTAAGTGACAAGCATTCAAACTTAATTTGTAATTGTACTTAAAGTTAAGCAATTTACAAATTAAGTGCATCATATAACGCACCTAACTACTGGCCAAAACCGAAATCAATATCCAAAACCGAAATCAGTTTAGTTCTATATATTTTAGTTTTTAAGTTATAGGCATTCCCGTCTACCATAACATTGTTCCGAGGACTTCGAGCTATTTTTGTAGAAGTAAAAAAAATGTTTTTTTCCTTCTTTATTATTACAAAATTACCTTTGGTTACCCCTATCAATATAGAAAACTAAGCTACTTTTTCAAAATAAAAATTACAAATTTTCAAAAAAAGGTATTTCTTTTTACGAAAAACCGATTTCTTTAAAAAAGCGTGTATTAATAAAATACATATTCACATCAGTTATGTGATGACAAATAAGATTATGTTTACCATTTGTTTAAATACTTAATATTTCTCAAGTTATTGTCAAAAAACAGATTAAACTGACATTAAAAAAATATCGAGTAATTTTTCTCGAAAAAGACAGATTAAAGGGTCTCCTTACCTGTAAAATGATGCCCCATTCATGCCGGTTCCAAATATATTTTTTTTTTTAAGATTCTTCCAATATTGAACAAAATATGAGTATAAACGTTGAAGAAAATGATGAAATTGACCGCAACATTTTTCAAAACGCGAAACTCATTAACTCAAAAAGTAAGACCGGAAGAGGCAAATCAAAACATAGATTCTTGTTCCGCTCGTCTAGTTCTACAACATCCATCTGTCGGAACTCAAAAAAACTTTCCGAAAAAAAGTTATGGATATATATTTTTGGTGATGGATAACTAAAAAAGAAAACAACATATTTCGAATCCGAAAAGAAATTCAGCATGCTCATAGTGTTTTACATTTTAATCATATTTTTAATTATGAAAAAATGCACAACTTTTTTGTGAAAATTTAGATTATTCATCAATTTGATAATTAAGTACCCCATATCCTCAAAACCTCTAAACTGATTTTTGATTTCTTTGTTTGATAACATTTGGCGTAAGACTGTCTTTCTTATCCTTTCACACATTTTTCTAAAAAATGCATATTCAAAAACCTAAAATTTAAAAACATCATTGTTTACAGTTTTTCACATTTTAAACTTTAAAAATATGGTTTTAATTAAAATTCAGAATTGCCAAAAGATGGGGTTCGTTACGCCGCATCTTTATTTGCTGTTTGATTATAAAAGTTTTCTAAAACAAGAAAGTTACGTTCCAAAAACTTGTGCAAAAAAACATGTTTTTCTTAGTAGCCACCCAGCTAAAAAAAAATGTTGTGAAGGATTTCCGCACCTTAGATACAAAGCCCCTCCCCACGTAGGGCGAAGGTGAAGAAAAACTCCCGTAGGGCGAGGGTTAAATCAACAACCGTCGAGCCGGTTCTTGGCGTCGAACGTTCCCGAGCATCGCTGCTGGGCCAGTTCTCCCGTTCCGTATTGTCTCGGTGTAGTCCTTAGTGTTACAGAACAGATGTGTTGTTCATCTGCATTTTATGTCCCCAAAATGACTTTATTCACTTTGCACCCCGGAATTTGCAAGTTTTTCACTGTGGATAGCTGGATTTTGACTGCTGCAAAGGCAATTTTTAGAACTGGACGTCCGACCGTTTTTTTTTTTGGGGGGGGGGGCTATAAACATAGTATCAGGACCTTTGGGGTAACGGCTGGTCCTATTCCAGTCCACCCTGGTCCCGCGAGCACAAACGCAGGGCAACCGGCGAATTCAACAGCAGATAACATGATCACCTTGCACAACCCCCAGATGGAGACTCTGGCATTTGTAGCCGGCTGTATCGCCTACAAATGCTGAGACATTGATCCGACCCTAGGTCACCCAACCTCTGAACTGCAAACGACCTCACGGGTTCCAGATGCATGGGTGCATGTTGTAAACAGCCTTGTTTGTTCCATCCGAGCGCTGGATGACCATGGTGGAAACATTCGAAGTTTCGTTCAGTGCTGTGATGGGATGCAGCGCAGACCGTCCGACAGGCTGATCGCAAGACGGTTGATAACAGCTCTTCTGCACCAGGAACCGAACTTAAACGCGAAAGTGGCCAGGAAGCTAGTAACAACACGCTTTGCATTAGGTTGAAATGCCTTAACAAGGGTAAACTAGAAAACGCTTCGAGACGGCGCAGTCAAAATCAGTTAAAACGCCATTGTCGCAGCACGCGGCAGTGATGCCAAATCTCAGAAATCCGTCTGCACTGTGACGGGATGGCAAGGTCTTGGGGGTGCCACTGCTGGTGATCTGTGTGCGGTGATGGGAGGACTCGGTCTTGACATTCCAAAGTACGGTTTCCCACAACTGTCGCAACGTTCGGCCGTCAAAGGCGTACAAAGCGTCAGACCATTTGGTCCTAACAGGTCCGCAACCAGCGTTTACCACAAGGTCGGCGCAAGGTTACAAGGTTACAAGGTTACAAGGCACAAGGTTAAAGGGAATAGTTCACCTTTAACATGGGATTTTGGACTGAGATAGCAGATTTGTAGAGCAGATCTAAAAATGGTTTGTGGTGAAAGAATTACCTCTCTACGTTAAGTAATTTCGACACAGGACTAGTGGTCCCGATTTCAATTCCGCTGTTCCGGGCCACGATCAGTTCCTTTCGCTCGCCGCTCGCCGCCGCCGGCTCGCCGCCGGAGGCAGGTACACTCTCTGGCACGTAGTCTTTGGTCACGACGCCCCGTTAATATCCGCTCAGCCGCCCGGGCGGCGCGGCAGCCTCTTGTCAGAGACTGTACATGGCGTCAGGCGGAGCGGGAGAGCCGTAACGCCTGCTGCTATCGTGCGATTTCTCGTGAAATAGAAAGAGAAACTTACTTCTTTCTCCACATATATCCATCAGTTGTCCAAACCAAAGTCATATTCGTAGTTTTGAGCTCAAGATGCATCCCTTTAAAGGGAATAGGTCACCTTGAAAGTTGTCTTGAAGTTCAACCATATATAGTATCATCTTGAGCTCAAAACTACGAATATGACTTTGGTTTGGACAACTGATGGATATATGTGGAGAAAGAAGTAAGTTTCTCTTTCTATTTCACGAGAAATGGTACGATAGCAGCAGGCGTTACGGCTCTTCCGCTCCGCCTGACGCCAAGTACAGTCTCTGACAAGAGGCCGCCGCGCCGCCCGGGCGGCTGAGCGGATATTAACGAGGCGTCGTGACCAGAGAATACGTGCCAGAGAGTGTACCTGCCTCCGGCGGCGAGCCGGCGGCGGCGAGCGGCGAGCGAAAGGAACTGATCGTGGCCCGGAACAGCGGAATTGAAACCGGGCCCACCAGTCCTGTGTCGAAATTACTTAACGTAGGGAGGTAATTCTTTCACCACACCCCATTTTTAGATCTGCTCTACAAATCTGCTATCTCAGTCCAAAACTCCATGTTAAAGGTGAACTATTCCCTTTAAGTCCTGTCAAAGACCAAGGGGGTGTCACCTCAATAGTAGACTGTGTCGAGGTGGGGGTCATTCTGTTTGATCTTAGGGAGACAGCGAAATTATATGGCGCTGGTTCATAACATTATGATTGAGAGCAAAATTTCCGCAAAACAATCAATATTCGGTACGCGCGACGCAATTTTGTCCGAGCGTCTCCGCCCTACATAGCGATGGTAGCGCCATCTTAACCCGCGCCCCGCTGTGTGTGTGTGTGTGGGGGGGGGGGGGGTCCTGCCCTGTATGGAAAACCGATGGCCTGGCTATGTACACCAACATACATGTTCACCATAACAAACAATGTGGCATGGTAATGCCGATACTATACGGATCATCAAAGTTTTTCTCCAGATCGAAAAGAAGGAACAAACCACTCAGAACGTAATCTCTCCCCCGTAACCCGCCAAGGCAAGTTACGGAACGGTCTTCAACGATTGAGAGTCTTCCATAACAGAGGGCATTCAATCCACTTCCCGCTCAAGAGAGATCACCACAACTCTTCACCGTGGTTTGAGACACGCGAAAATTCGGGAGAATGATCGCGATAAGACCTATAGAAATGATCCTGTAGAAGTAAGGTCTTGTCCCTGGACAGGTCTTCCGAGACTATATCAACATGTGTGGTGCAGTTGTACGCGAGTTGTAGCGCCTATTTTCTCACCTAGCCTTCACTATAAACGCAACAGAGCTATACAATAGCTCATTTTGTGACTTAATCTTCCCTACATGTCAAATGCCGCTAATTTGCAACGGTACTTTCTCAAAAATATATAAAACGCAGAAAAATAGTGGAACTATGCTACTGCTCTGATCTCAGAAATCCTGCCTGCCACCTGCCAACACATTCAACAGTACAGTTTCCCACAACTGCCGCAACGTTCGGCCGTCAAAGGCGTACAAAGCGTCAGACCATTTGGTCTTAACAGGTCCGCAACCAGCTTTTGCCACAAGTTCAACCGTTAAGTCCTGTCAAAGACTATCAACTGCAAGTCTCACCTCCACACAATACAACACGGTTTAACACGTGCAATTGTGCCCAGACCACCTCTCGTCCGACGAATTATGATACTAGACGCGGGGCACGCGTCCACCCGGCACAGCGGCCTGGCGCCACCGCTGCCCGGCGGACAGTGATTACGTCATCAGTATACCGGCGGCGACGGCGGTGGCCGCACGTGGCGACCAGACAGCTGGCGACGGGAGCGATACGTGAGGTGGGAAGGAAGGGAGGCAACTGACTGGTTCGAAATATCAGTCGGTATTTCGTTAACACAAAAATTGAGAAACAAAAGTGGGGATACAACGCAACCTTGAAAGACGCCCTTGCGTAACGTCAAATTTATCGACATTAACAGTTCAAAACCACCAGTTGACGCTTGGCCACTACCAGAGTTCGTCACGGGCTGGGCCGGCCCTATGGGTCATGGGCCTGGCCGGGGCTGGGCCAGGGCTGGGCCTCAACTTTAAGGAAATCATCGGGCTCTGGACGGGCCTGGGCTGAGAATGTTGAAGCTCAGGTCAGAGCTGAAAAATATTTCAACCAGCAGTTCACTTCCACAGCAACACACTGTTGCTGTGGCTGTGGCTTTTTGTTTGTTTTTGGTTAGCATAGTTGGTTCATTGTTTCACATTTATATTATACAAGTAAATAAGCTAGGATACCGATTGCAAATTTTGTGAAAATATTTATATGCTTAATCTGAACGGGCCGGACTGGGCCTGGGCCTCAATATTATAAATTTGACCGGGCCTGGTCCGGGCCTGGGCTTGGTGTTCATGGGCCTGGGCCGGGCTGGGAGTTGGTGGGCCCGTGACGAACACTGGTTACTGCGTGCCTAGGTAATGCTTCTTCGGCTGAGTGTTTTGGACCCTGTGCAAAGCACTCTCTCCAAGAAGTTCTCAGCAATCCATGGATCAAAGCGCTTCTTCATATCGCCAACCGCTACACCAAATTTGCAAGCGAAAAACAGCGACATTATCATCCAGGGACTCGAGCATGGCGTTAGAGAAGGCTTAGTGGCATCGATTTCCTATATGTGATGGCAGACAGGATACGAAAACGTCATTGGCATCATTACAGTTCCGTTGTGCGCCGACATGTCGGCCAAGGTGTGCTCGAACCTCAGAACACTGCGCCGGGCTTTGGACACAGAACGGTACGGAGCCTGCCCGCCAGCACTGCTCCATCGATCCTCAGCACGCGATAGCCCGGCGGCGAGCGGCCCAAGCGGCTGCCCGACTAGTCACACTCCCCATGTACCGCTCCGCCGACACCGACCATGACGTCACCGCATTCCGGCCGGCAGAGGCGGGGCCAGGCAGGCGCGCTGCTATCTACCGAGGTAGCGATGACGCTCGACGCAGGCGTCAACACAGGCCTCAACACAGGACGAACCGCTGATAACGAGACGCCGGTGCGAGTTTTTCCGGTCCCTCAGAGCGCCGCTGGGAGTCTGCGGGAGACAGCAGGAGGCTTCCTCTGCACGGGTATAATCAAATTAGGCCGGCAAAACCGTCTGGCTGGCCCCGAGGACGGCCGTGGTGGGTGAAGTTGTGGTACCAGCTCCACCCAACAGATGGAGTACATTGCGGAGACCAAAAATTAGTTTTTTTTTGTCGTTTTGCGCGTTTTTGAGAAAAGGGTGGCTGCTTACAAGGGAACTATTGAAAGGGTGGACATAAATCCAATAAGACAAAATCCACTTCCTCAAAATGCTTAAGCTTGTGTGGACGAAAATGGCTAGCAGGCACCACAACTCACACAGAAAATTACCGTTCTCAAGCATATAGCCTAGAAAAAGCAATTTCAATGTATCTCTGGTTTCCCTTCAAAACGTATAAATCTTTCGCCTTTTACTAAAGATTTCCGTGGAGGGGAACACTCGAATGATTAAAAAGAAATTTCTTACGGCCTCCACAATGGAGGCCTCCTGATATGAAAACAGAAAGTATGCAAGATGACGCAGTATATCAGACTTTTTCATATCATATGTCTTTCGTATGACTGCTATCATATATAGGAAGACGATGCCACTAAGCCTTCTCTAACGCTATGCTAACGCTAACGAGTCCCTGGATGACAATGCCGCTATTTTTCGCTCGCAAATTTGGTGTAGCATTTGTCGATATGAAAAAGTTTTTTGATCCATGGATTGCTGAGAACTTCTTGGAAAAGGTGTTTTGCACATGGTCCAAAACACTCAGCCGAAGAAGCATTACCTAGGCACCTAGTGACCAAGCGTCAACTGGCGTTTTTTCACTGTTAATATCGATACATTTGACGTTATGCAAGGGCGTCCTTCAAGGTTGCGTTGTATCCCCACTTTTATTTCTCAATTTGTATTACCGAAATACCGACTGATATTTTGTACCAGCTGTCAGTTGCTTCTCTTCCTTCCCACCTCACGTATCGATCCCGTCGCCAGCTGTCTGGCCGCCGCCGTCGCCCCCGGTATACTGATGACGTAATCACTTTCCGCCGGGCAGCAGCGGCGCCAGACCGCTGTGCCGGGTGGACGCGTGCCCCGCGTCTAGTATCATAATTCGTCGGACGAGAGGTGGTCTGTGCACAATTGCATGTGTTAAACCGTGTTTTATTACGAGCGAGCGCGAAGCGCTCGCTCGTCCTTCCGTGGTATATGGAAAAAAATATGATTATGAGCGGCCCGACCCGATCCGTGGCGACACTTTTGAGAAGCTCATATCTCTGCAACCACACGGCCGATTGACAAGCTGACTTCTTTTCTGAGCAGCCCCATCCAACCTACCCTGTTTGAGACCAGTGCCGACTCATGTGGGTGCCTACCACTGCGCGAGGCGCGTGAGGGGTGTTGAAAAGCGTTTTCTCGCAAAAACTCTGCAAAGGCTGAGCCGATTGTGTGCAAATTTGGTGTGTGGTTAGGGACCCCTCAGCCGCCAATTTTCCACAAGTCAGGGGTGGGGTGCCTCTGCACGTGCGCACGTGCACACCCCTATGCCATATCTCAGGAACGGCTGAGCCGATTGTGCTCAAATTTGGTGTGTGGTTAGGGACCTCTCATCCGCCAGTTTCCCACAAATCAGGGGTAGGGTGCCTCTGCACGTGCGCACGTGCACACCCCTATTCTGTATCTCAGGAACCGTTGAGCCGATTATGTTCGAATTTGGTGCATGGTTAGGGACCTCTCAGCCACCGCCTTTCCACAAGTCAGGGTGGGATGGCTTTGCACGTGCGCACGAGCACACCCCTATTCTATATCTCTGGAACGGCCGAGCCGATTGTGTTCAAATTTGGTGTGTGGTTAGGGACCTCTCAACCCCCACTTTCCCACGAGTCAAAGGTGGGTGCCTCTGCACATGCGTACGTGCGCACCCTTTTTTGTATCTCAGAAACTACTTCCCCGATCAAGTTGAAATTCCCCATACATTTCTTTCGCGCTCGCTCGTTCATCGCCAACTACGGCGCCTTACTGGTTGTGTAGAGGTGGGACTTGTAGTTGGCACATTTTTTCTGGACATTAAATTGGGTTCAAAGACGAGCCCACGCTCCGAAACTATGGGACTGATCTGGGTCATTTCTTCATCAATCGATCCGGCGTGGTCCAAAACGGTATCGTTTTGAGTTTTATCCATTTTGGTCTAATTTAAGTGGACCAAATTGGACCAAAACCACCCAAAATGTTTTTGGTGATTTTGGTCTAATTTGGTCCACTTAAGAGTAGTGGACCAATCTGTATAAAATTCGAAACGGCACCGTTTTTGGCCATGCCGGATCCAATGGTGAAGAAATGACCCAGATCGGTCCCATAGTTTCGGAGCATGGGCTCGTCTTTAAACACAATTTAATGTCCAGAAAAATATATGCTTGTAGTTGATAGTAATGCCCTATATACTTGGTACAGTCACGAGGCGAAGGTTGGCGATATGCCTTTCCCCAGTTATGACGTCCCCAGTTATGACGTATGACGTGCTACTTGACGTGACCAGTTTTGTAGATTAACTAGGGCTTTGGAGGCCAAAACACGAAATTGCGCGCAAATAGAAATGGCATTTGTCTATCTATTGATAGCAAAATCGCCTAGTAAAACGATCAGGATTGCAAAATATTGCTCATAAAAATGGAAAATTTTCTACTATGCTCTACCACTCCTGCACAATCTACCAGTCTTTGATGTCCCACGAATGATTTGATAGTAAAATGGCCAACCAATGACGACTATGGAGTAGGGTGGGTCGTCCATCTAGGATTCATGGGAGACAGCGAAATTATATGGCGCTGGTTCATAACATTATGATTGAGAGCAAAATTTCCGCAAAAAAATCCGCTCTACATGGCGATGGTAGCGCCATCTTAACACGCGCCCCGTTTGGGGTCATGGATTTTCTGACAACTTGAAAACTATGATAGATATTGACGTAGAACTTGAAGGATGTACCAATTCAAAGTCTTCTCACATTTAAAAAAAAAAGAAATTGATGTTATACTTTGGGAGATAATGACGTTTTAATGACGTCATGCCATGACATTTTTGGTGGAAAAACGATAAGTGTTTGAAAAATCGTAGAAAATCAAGTTAAAATACAAATTGCAAACAAAAGACGCCTAAATAAAGGACATGCTATTTTCTTTCAAATAGGTATATCAGATTTTAAAAAAAAACTGACCACTCAAAATGTAAAAACAAATGTCATAAAATAACAAATATCCATTGTTTTTGTTAGCCGGAAGATGTGACAGAAGTGTGCATTATGTACCTGCACACAACATTTTACAAAGATAACGAGGGGGCAAAATCTCCCCCCCCCCGCGGGGCGCGGGTTAAAGGGAATGCTTCACCTTTCTGAGAGCTTGTTAACAAGTATCCTGGGAAGTTGACATATCTAGAAGTAGTTTCCGGTTTCAGCCAAGTCTCCGTTGAAATGCAAACATCGCAATTAAAATTACTGAGATCATGGCGCAATGCTAAAGTTCACCGAGGGTCCCTCAGGCCGACATAATTCCCATCCAGGCCAACCGAGGTCCCCTCTAGGCCGACAAAGGGTCCCTCAAGCCGAAGAAGAGCTCAAGCCGACCGAGGGCCCCTCAGGCAGACCAGGACGACTGAGGCCCGCTCAGGCCGGCAAGGGAACCAGGCCGAACAATGGCTCCTCAGGTCAATCAACTTATCCATCATATCATAATCGAAAAAGTCGCAGATGGAATCACAATGCTCGTATACTTATAAGATGGAATCACATCTTGATGTGATGAAATCACAAAAATTCACAAAAATTCACAACATATGTACGAGTAACCCTTGAAATTTTGGATGGACACAAATTTGTGAAAACATTGGGGTGGCTCAGCTCAGCATTGGGAGGGCCCGGGCCCTTCCAAAGAGATATTAAAGTTCCACCCCTGAGACTGGGGGTGGAACTTTAGGGGGCAAGGGCAGTAACAGTAGCACGTTTGCAAGGGCAGTAGTCGGTCGCTTGGTAAGGTATCGGCGCTCGGACTGTTACCGCCCCTTGGTTGCTGTTCTAATTGAGTGCTGAATAGGCCCCGTAAGGCCGTTCAAAGATTGCCTTGGCCGACGGTATTTCACGTCGTCCAGGCGGAGTATTGGGTAAAGTTTTCAACTAGCAATAACAGCACCTCGGATAAACCTCATTGGTTACTGTATCGCCACTGCGCAAAGCTGACGAATGTCGCTGAAAGTGCTACCCCAATTCTTGTCCTCTCCCAATTTGTTATCAAGTTTCACAACTCCTCGAACGATTGCATATAATCCGCGCATTTGTCAGCATCGCCCGCTTCCTTCAACTACCGATAAGTATTCCATACGGTACGAGCAATGTATTCCACAGTTATCAAGTCATTACATAAGTCAATAAATGAGATAAACAGTAGCAATTTGACACCTTCAACAGGTCTGCCATCTAGCGGCGGTGGTTGTAACCCAAGCTGCCGCGAAGTCACGATCTGCGCTATGTGCAAGTTCGCGGTCCGTCCGGTAGGTGTTTGTTCCAGCCCTCCGCAGGTTTTCGTTCATTTTGTGTTTTTGTTTGGTGGGGGTCCAAGTCGGCTCGAAAGCAAATGCTTTCTGAAGCCGTGATTAGTGATTACATCCTTCAGTCAGTTGCTTTTCCTCCGTCTTTCATGCTTAGCTCGGGTTGACCCGAAGCCAATGCGTCCTTGGGAAATATTGAACTTTTCCCAACAAAACAAAAATATTATTTCAAATCGACAGACGAGACCAAAATATATTGTAAATTGCTAACATTTTGCATATCAACATTTATATCGAAAGATATTTCAAATTAAAGTTGATAAGCCATGCTTTTAATGACTGGTACTCTACGGAATTGCTTTTTGACGAAATGGTATGGAAAATATGTCTTGCACTCTTGCCTATTATGATTGTGTGCGCTACTACACGCGCGGCGCTGAGGGTAAATTTTACCCCCCCCCCCTTCCCGGATATTCTCAATAACTTTAAAACTATGACAGATATCGAAGTGAAACTTTTAATACCTTGTGCTGCACTAATTCTACGAAGTAGTTAGGGAGATAATGACGTTTAGTGACGTCATGTCATGCCATTTTTTTGGTGGAAAAACGAAAAACGAAACGAATGTTTATAAAATCGTAGAAAATCGAGTTTTGAAGCACATTGCAAATAACAACCGTCAAAAGGAAGGGAATTACATTCTCTTCAAAATGGCTGTCTCGATGATCCAAAATTATGAGACCCCCAAAAAATACATATATTTTTTTTTAATCGGGAAATTGGTCACAAAATCAAAATTTTAAAATATATTTTAAAAAACGGGATATATATTGGAGAACCAAGTATGAGTGATACCCACACAAAATGTAAAAGCAATATCTTTATTTTGTACTGACTTATGGCTCCCAAGCATGAGTACCGGCACCGCATGACGTAGTTTGTTTACTTGTTTATTTTGGCTTTAAGTGACCAGATATAGACAAATAAATGCCACCGCTGTATTTTTTAGACAAAACTAGTCCAGAAATTTTCCTTTTTTATTTAGATTAATCCATTTCATACTTTGACCTGCGACCTTGACCTGAACTTCACCGAAGGGCCATTGTATGGGGCCAGGGTGTGAAAATGGCTACTGCTATCGAATTATATGTGTAAAATAACTCATAAAACATGTGTCGCATGATTTTCGTAGACCTCTAGGAAATTGTTGGCCTGACCTTGCCCTTTGCTGACAATTTCCCCCTTCCGGTAATGTGATAGATGTACCCAGGGTATATTGAAGGGTAGATTGGATGTACCATACTTTTGAGAGCCTTTTGTGCGATAATAGTCGTAATCAGAGGCGTAACTTTTTGAAAATCATTGGGGTTGCACTTAGTTGTTAAGAGCCCATTTGTAACACAACACGTCATAGGCGTAATGTTAAATTCTCAAATTATTGGGGTTGTAGCTACAACCCCAATTTACATTAAAGTTCCACCCATGGTCGTAATATAAGGCTTTGAATGGAATTTGACCTGACATATGACCTTATTTTAAGAATGTCGGGTAAGTGGTAAAATGTACACCCAGCACCGCGCGTTCGGCTGGAGACCCCAGCGCCGCGCGGGTTAACCATCAACAAACATTGAATAAAAAGGTACCTACCGAAATTAGCCATGCATATCATTATATATACCATACCCTGTATACTATCAAAACACTATACTTCCATAAATATTCTCTGCCTTGTCGATATTCACTCAATAAATGAGCAACACAATAAACGGTCAACGAACTAAGGCGCGTCGAACGAACAACGAACCTCTGATCGAACTCCAGCAAACATACCACATTTTGTTCCGCTTGATTATAAATAGGGTTGGAGCGCGAACGCAACCTACCCCGCTAACAAAAATAGTACTCCCAAGTTATCCACATTTGGGATAATCGCAGGGGTTCGCCTACCCCGCTAACACAAATAGCACTCCCAAGTTATCCACATTTGCGATAATCGCAGGGGTCAACCCAACCGAAGTGCAGTGGAAGGGCCTCGTCCTGGGGGAACCGCCTTCGTGATCACGGTGTCCCCTGAGCCAGGTAAGTATGAGCTCTCAGCGTTTTTTGTTTTGTTAAATTTTAGGCATTTCGGTCAATATGACCATTGCATGCCTGTGATGAATCATTTGTATTGATATATGTTTAAGTGTCAGTCCTAGAAAAAATGGCGAGTTTGTTTCGTTTCAAACAAAATATTTAGTAAATAATGAAAAGTAGCCGTAACAGATATGGGTGTTCATTATCGAGTAATGAGGGCAGTGCTAATGTATGGAAGATGTTTTGCATTGGGGTATAAATGTCGGACGAAGGAAATTGGATAATGATCGTTTTCGTATATGTCTTGTCTATATTTATATATTTATATGTGTATATATACATATATATATATATACCATATACTATATACTATATACTATATGCCATATTATATATTCTATATATTATCTTCTATATACTATATTATACAGTATATATGTCTATATATCTAGCAGAGAGACAAGTCAATGGTGGGCTATTGGTGGAATGTAACGAGGAAACGAGATGGATCGAGCCCGACCCAATGCTACACGTATAGCAGGACGTGTCGGCCGCTCCTGATTCGTGTTAGTACGCTGTGGGGCTTGAGGTGAGGGCTGTATTTTGGGAGTCTGGTCGTCACGGGCCGGTCGTGTGCCGCTCTCCTGCCGGCGGTCTGTATGGGCCGAGCCCAAACGAACCATAGCCTGCGGTGTGAGCCTGTCACGGTCGGGCCGAGTGCTGGCGCACCGGGTCACGGGCGGCGGCTCAAGGGCCGGGGAAGCGGTGGTCGTGGTGCTGGTTTCCACTGTGGCTGGTCTGAGAGGTGCCAACAGTTTGAGGGGAGGGAGCTGAGGTAGGGGCTCAGTTTGAGTTTCACATGTGGCCGTTTGCTTTTTCGCTACCTGTGCGTAGGTCTTGGAAGTCGGAGAGGGCGTCTTGTCTTCTACCGCGCGACGTGCCTGTGGGTATGAAATGTTGGAAGATGCCTTCAGGGCGCAAATCTCCTTCTCCTTCTTCCACATGGGACACTGAGTGGAGGTCACGATGTGGTCTGTGGATCCACAGCTCAGGCACTTGGCTGGTGCAGAACAGGCAGAGCCGTCGTGCGGCGCTGCACCGCACTTGTGGCACCGGGCCTCTTGCTTACAAAATTTGACACTGTGGCCAAATTTTTGGCATTTGTAGCAGCGAAGGGGGTTCGGGATGTAGACGCGTACGTTGTATCTGAGGTATCCAGCGACTAAAGTAGACGGTAGCGTGGTTGTCTGGAACGTGAGGACAAGAAGGCTGGTGTCACGCCTCTGTCCGTCACGGAAAGTTGTTAGACGTCGCACGTGCGAGACTCCTGAGCGGAGACCTTCGAGAATGTCCTCCTCGGACATAAATATCATCTCCGGGGCGAAAACCGTACCCTGTGTGGTGTTCCGAGCATGGTGCAGCGAGACAGTGACCGCCTTCTCACAGAACTTGGTACACTGTAGCAGTTTTTTTGTTTGCGCGTTAGTCTCGGTCTTGACGAGTGTGCCGTTTGCCGGAGTTTCGATCTGGAGAGAGGATGAGCCGCAGATGCCTTCGAGTTGTTTGGTGGGCCAAAACACGTTGATTTTGCGGAACGAGACATTGTCGTCGGTAGGCTTAATCACCAGAAACGAGCCATTGGAATCCAGGTACTGGTCAGAAGTCGTGGTCAATGGTGAGCCAGGGTTCCGTGCGTGGTCAGTAGACAAGCGAGGGTCGGTACCGGGAGTGGAGGCATGGGACGAGCGAGGGTCAGTGCCGGGGGCCATGAACGAGCGAGGTTCGGTGCCGGGGGCCATGAACGAGCGAGGTTCGGTGCCGGGGGCAGAGGTCATGGACGAGCGAGGGTCGGTGCCGGGGGCAGAGGTCTGGGACGAGCGAGGATCAGTGACCGTGGAGTCAGAGTCCATTGGGAGATCAGGAGAGGTTAGGTTCGGGTCAGAGTCAGAGTCCGAGACATCTTGTTTCGGCGCTTTTTCCCCATGACGGTGAAAAAGCAAGCAACGGAGCCGGAAAACAATAAACCGAGTGAGAACGAAACCTAACGCGAAGAAAAATAAGCAACGACGACGACGATGGAAAATGAGCGAAAACGTGGAAATACCCGAAGAATCGGCGAAGGTGCGTGAACGTCCAGTAATAGATTTCTGAGCTCTCAGCGGCGAAATTCCGGAATATATAGCCTCCTGACCCGGGAGGTGTTGCTTCCGTTTGATGCCTTAGCTTCAGGTTTGTTTAAGCAGTTTCTTTTGAAGAAGTCAACACGACATTTCCATATGCTATGTAATTCGCGACATTTCCCGTATTTGAAATATTTTGTAGTTGTTTGAGCAAAAGTCCACAGTTAAGTGAAAACATCATATTTTTTCCCTCTCTTTGACAGCGACATCTATGAAAAAATATATACACTTGAAGTATTATATTTCTGACATGTATAGTTCATGGTGAAACTAGGTATATGACGCAATCTTGAACAGCATCAATAGGGGAAGATTTTCTTCGAAATAGAAGTGGTACTGGATTGATTCTTCTGATATACCAAACTGTTCCATCCGATTATAAATTAAGTAAGTAGCACATCAAGCGGTAGCGCCGCGTAGTGGACAACAGGCGGCGTCACAGTTGTCCGCTAGGCGGCGCGCCTAGCGGACAACTGTGACGCCGCCTAGCGGACGACAGTGACCGCGCCTAGCGACTAATCGTGTACAGTTAATCAGACATCCTTGTATCCTACGCGCACTCGTTGCAGATAGGCTTACACACGATTCGCTCCGCTCGCTCGCCGGTTTGCTCGCTCTGGTTCGTTTGGTTTCCTTAGTTCACATTAGGTAGGTTTCTTGCATTTTCTTTTCAGTTCCGTCCTGCTTCTTCCCCATGTCGGGGAAAAAGCGCCGTAAGGACGAACTATCGGATTCTGACTCGGACCTCAACCTGACCACCCCTCCTGATCATGCCATGGACTCCGACTCCCCGGTACCTGACCCTCGCCCGTCCCCGACCACTGCTCCCGACTCCGACCCTCGCTCGTCTCCGACCACTGCTCCCGACTCCGACCCTCGCCCGTCCGTGACCTCTGCCCCCGGCACCGACCTTCGCTCGTCCATGACCACCGCCCCCGGCACTGAACCTCGCTCGTCCTCTGGCCACGCACGGAACACTGACCTCGGCTCATCTGCACCCACCGCCCCGGCTACCGAACCGCATCTGGAACCCTTTGGCTCATTCCTAGTGATTAAGCCGACGGATAGCAACATCTCATTCCGTAAAATCAACATCTTCTGGCCCACCAAACAGCTCGACGCCATCTGCGGAACAGGCTTGCTCCAAATCGAAACCCCGGCAAACGGCTCACTGATCGTGAAAACGGAAACTCGTGCCCAGACCAAGAAACTGCTGCAGTGTACCAAATTCTGCGAGAAGGCGGTCACTGTCTCACTCCATCACGCCCGCAACACCACCCAAGGAACCATCTTCGCTCCGGAGATGCGGTTCATGAAGGAAGACGAAATTCTCGAGGGTCTCCGCCCGGAAGGAGTATCACACGTGCGGCGACTGACCACCTTCCGAGACGGTCAGAGGCGCGACACCAGCCTCCTCGTTCTGACCTTCCAGACCACCACTCTGCCGTCCACCCTGCTCGCTGGCTACATCAAATACAACGTGAACGTATTCATCCCCAACCCCATGCGCTGCTTCAAGTGCCAGAGATTCGGACACACCGTCAAATTCTGCAAGGGAGATGCCAAGTGCCACAGGTGTGGTGAAGCGCCGCACGAAGGCTCTGCCTGTGCCGCACCAGCCAAATGCCTGAGCTGCAAATCAACCGATCACACCGTCTCATCCACCCAGTGCCCCATCTGGAGAAAGGAAAAAGAAATCTGCGCACTGAAGGCCTCCTCCAACATGTCGTACCCACAGGCGCGTCGCGCAGTCGAAGAAAAGGTATGCACTCCGACATCAAAGACATACGCACAGGTAACCAAAAAACAAACAGTCACGAGTGGAACTCAGACAGAGCCCCTGCCCCAACTCCCGCCTCTCAAACTCCTGACTCCTCCCAATCCGATCGCCAGTACCCCAGCCACCGCCACCCCGGCCCCTGAGCCGCCCGCGACCAGATGCACCGACACCCAGACCGAAGATGACCGGCCATGCCCTCCGGCTATGGTCCGTCCAGGCCCACATCGGGTAAACAACCGACCGGACCGGGCCGCCCAGCCGGTTCAGACACGCTCCTCCCCTCTCTCTCAGACGGGACAAGGAACGAGCCAGGAGCGGCAGCCGCGTCCTGCCGTTCGTGTGGCTATGGGCCACTCTCGTTCCACGTCCGCTGGAAGTGACCCACCTCGTCGAGGTGGGCGAACACACAACAGAGTCCAATGATGTCCAATATACTCCAGTGGAACTGCTGTGGACTCATCTCTAAATGGAGCGAAATGAAAAACTTCTTTTCTGTACTTGCGCCGATTATTATTGCCTTACAAGAAACATGGTTTTTGCCTACGGATAATTACAATTTCAACCTTTTCGATTACTCCCTTTACCGTCACGATGAAATATTTGGACAGCGTAGACACGGAGGTGTCGCTCTGTATATTCATAACAATTTCACACATGATAAAATCGACTTACAAACAGATCTGCAGGCAGTGGCTTGCACAGTCCATATCAACGGTCGTACCATAGATGTTTGTAGCATTTACATTCCTCCAAGTAGTGATACAGATGATTTAAACCAACAACTCGACAACCTAGTAAACCAGTTTCGGAACCCGTTTCTTCTCCTCGGAGACTTTAACGCCCACAGTCCCGACTGGTGGACCGGGCAACAAATGAAAATTCGAGGTCAGAAGGTTGAAGATTTTGTTTCTGCGCACAATCTAGTAATACTTAACAACGATCAACCAACATTTTTCAGCCTATCACACAACACTGAATCGGCGATTGATCTTTCTCTTTGTTCACCCTTACTTGGTACATGGTTTGAATGGAGCGTGGATGGTGATATACACAACAGCGATCACTATCCAATTTCTCTCAGAACAACATTTCACCATGATGGAACTCCCTTCTTTTTGCCCCGCTGGAACCTCGACAAGGCGGAGTGGCATATATTTACCGAGTTATGTGAAGATATCCAAATAGAACAAGAAGATAATCCTGAACAATGTATTTCTGACATAACACAAGCAATTTTGTTAGCAGCAAATCAAACAATACCTAAAACGAAACCCTGTTTGCGCAGATCTGCCGTTCCATGGTGGTCTCCTGCAATACGACAGGCTATTGCTAGAAGGAAAAGGGCCTTTAGGGCATACCTTCACCATCGAACACAACAAAACCTAATAACCAGAAACAGGGAACGAGCTTGCGCTCAAAGAATAATTCGAACGGCCAAACGAGCTTCCTGGCAACGCTTTCTTTCTCGATTTACGCATTCTACTCCTCTTAGTAAAATCTGGCAATTAGTTCGTCGCTTATCGGGCAAACGATGTCAACCGAGCATTCCAATCATTCGCATTCCTGGAAACCATGACTCCATTAGTGAACCGAAAGAGGTCACTAATATCTTGGCTGAGAGATTTGCACATCACAGTTCAAACAACAATTACTTCCATGGCTTTATCGAAAATGCACAGGCGGCTTTCTACACTCGGCCAGCAGCCTTCCTTTCTAACAACGAAGAAGATTACAACAGTTTATTTTCGCTTTCAGAGTTAAAAACGGCCGTTACCTCCGCTGGTAATACATCGGTAGGGCCTGATGATTTACATTACGCTTTCTTTCGTCATCTTTCGGATGCTTCTTTGGTTATGATGCTACGTTCATTAAATAATTTATGGCAAAGACATGTTTTTCCAGAAGCCTGGAGGGAGAGTATCATTATTGCTATCCCCAAACCAGGGAAACCCAGAAACAACCCGGATAATTATCGCCCGATTGCCCTTACAAGCTGTTTTGGAAAGATATTCGAGAGAATGGTTGCCAAGCGATTATCATTTATTTTGGAAAAAGAAACACTACTGTCGAAATACCAATGTGGTTTTCGTAAAAATCATAGTCCCATAGACCATCTCATCAGATTAGAAACAGATATTCGAAAAGGTTTCAGAGGCAAAAAGCACACGACTGCCGTTTTCCTGGACATTAGAAAGGCCTATGACATGGTGCATAGACCAGCCGTCATCCATAAGCTACACAGACTTGGCATAAAGGGGCATCTAGGTTCTTACATATATAATTTTTTGACTGGCATGAGACAGTTCAGCGTTAAATGCAGGTCCATTTTCTCAAACCCTCAGCAGATGGAAAACGGCCTACCCCAGGGAAGCTGCCTCTCTCCTCTGCTGTTTAATATTTTCATAGATGATTTATTTAATGATATTCCTCCAGGTATTTCCTTTTCCCTTTTTGCTGACGACAGTGCAATGTGGTGCAGCGACCGAGATTATGACGTCTCCACAATCCGCCTACAGACAGGTCTCGCAAAGTTGGAGCTTTGGTCCAGAAGAAATGGTTTGGAATTTTCCACTGAAAAATCTGCAGCCATCATATTTAGTCGCACCTCAAACATTCAACCATCACGAAACCTCCACATTTATAACAACACGATTCCATATGTTTCCAAATTTAAGTTTCTTGGAGTAATCCTAGACAGAAGGCTTTCCATGCAACAGCATGCAAAACACATTAAGATGAAATGCAGCTCCAGACTTAATTTATTTAGATGTCTCACAGGTACTCCATGTGGTGCAGATCGAGCAACATTACTGCGTCTATACAAAGCGTTAGTTCTTCCCATTATAGAATATGGTGCAGCTGTATATGCTGGAGGTAGTAAAACGGCATTAAAATCACTTGAAGCAATACAAAACTCATTTATTAGAATTGCCATAGGTGCGATGAAGACGTCGCCCGTATCTGCCTTACAGGTAGAGGCCAATATCCCTCCACTCTACGTAAGACGAATGGATCTCTCACTTCGGTATGTCGCTAAGATTAAACAGAATCCAGAACACGCATCTCATACAGCTATTAATATATTACCCCATATACACCACAACTACGTTGGACCTAGTGAAAGGCGCTCGGGACTGACTATAGCGTCACGAGTCAATTTATTTAGCCAAGAACTTCAATTTAACATGCCAAACATAACACCTTTGCCGGACTTGAATGTGGTACCGTGGAAACTGCACCCTAGATCAGTATCTTTTCTCTTCACATTTAACAAAAAAGACGTATCCTCGCAGGAAGCTCAGCAAATCTTTTTACGTTTTCAAGAAGAACATATGGATTTTCAGTTTATTTACACCGACGGATCGAAGGGAAACGAAGGTACAGGAAATGCAATTGTAGTGGATGGACTGGCGAATTTAACCGGTAGACTGCCAGATGGTACATCTATATTCATTGCCGAACTCCATGCGATCCTGATCGCCCTTAAATTTGTTCATCTTCATAATATAAGGAAGACATGCATTTGCTCCGATTCTAGGTCTGCCCTAGAAAGTATCATCTGCCCATCCTTTAATCAATACTTACACTTTGAATTGTTAAATGTTCATCAAACACTTGTTGAAAACGGAGCACAAATACAGTTTCTTTGGGTGCCAGGGCACAGCGGAATCCCTGGCAATGACCGTGCGGACGAGGAAGCCAAGGCAGCACTTGCTCTGCCAAATATCACCGACATCCCCACCAACTTTCATTCCATTAAATCTGCAATACGACAAAATACAAGATTATTCTGGCAGAGGAAGTGGAGCGATGATCCTGCCCGTACACAATTACACGAAATCAAGCCAGACATAGGAATATGGACATCGTGTTTCAGGCAAAATCGATTAGAGGAGAAAGCATTGACAAAGTTGAGAATAAGTCATACATATCTCACTCACTCATATATATATTCACAGTCAATAAGGCCAGTATGTACTACATGTAATCAAACACTCACGGTCAAACATATATTGTTATATTGCGACGACTTCATCAACCAAAGACGCGTCTTAAAGGACTACTGCACGGCAAAAAACATTCCATTTTCTTTGTTCGTCCTGCTGGGTGATGAAAACCCTGACCTCATTAAGCTCTTATTTCAATTCCTGAGAGACATCAACATACTTAATCGATTATAATATTTCATATAGCAGAAAATATAGTTGAATGAAAATATACAGGCGCGAAATGATCCGAGTGGATCGAAGCGCCTCAAACCTAACAAACTAACTAACTAACAGTTAATCGGCCTTCGCAAACATCGATCCAGTATCCACTGGCTCGGCATTAAAGGTACCACTTTTCAAGTCTGTGGCTACCCGCCCCGCCCCGCAAACCCCCTTCAACTACCCGCCACTACCCACTTGCCTATATAGGCTGCCAGCTACCCGCAAGTACCCACAAATAAAATATATTACTTTTTAGAAGCTTTAGGACAAAAAACATTCCATAAAGAAAATGCAACTTTTCCCTAAAGCCTTCCTTAACCCTAAAAGCTATAAAACATCATAAGTCACTAAAAACAAGTTGACACAATATATATGATTAAATCAAGAGCCTAATGGATCTGTAAAAAAAAAACTGGAAAGCATCATGTTGGGTCAAAGTAGGCAAGGAATATTTTTTTTCTTCAATATTTGCAGCAGTCAAAATCCAGCTATCCACAGTCAAAAACCGGAAAATTTCGCGCCGCTTCGCGGGATAACACAACTTTCGCAATTACTTATACAAATTTGGAAAATGGGCAAATAAATTCCATTTCGTGTCTGGCAGAGGCTCTCCTTGGCGGTAATTGTTGTCAATGGCGGATCCAGGGGGGCAATGACCCCCCGGGCGGTATACTAGATGTCCTTTTGTAGTACGGGAAACGGCAGCGGCTGCGCGTGGTCGCGGATAACAATAGAAAGTGGGCGGAATTACCTATCCATACTTACTTTATCCATGAAACAAGTATGCCCCCCGCGCGTTCCCTGCCTGAACGTGAAAAACAATGATCTTAGGAGAAAAAGTCATGATGAAAACGGAAGTTTTTTTCTCTCGAGTGATTGAATTTGAAGTTTGTATGTAAGTATCCCTTTCTTTCAATGATAGACAAAACAGCGCACCTGATGCAATTCAAGCATCCCCGGTGACACTTAACCCGCGCCCCGCTGGGGGGAGGGGGAGAGGAGGGGAAGAATCTGCCCCCTCCCCCTTCTCGGATGTTCTCAATAACTTGAAAACTATGATAGATATCAACGTTACAATTACGTTAAGAGATACCAGTACCTGCATCAATTAGTGACGAGCCACAGCTGCATCAGCTACATAAATTATGCGTCTTCACACCAAAATAAAATAAAATTGATGTATCATTTTGGGAGATAATGACGTTTTAATGACGTCATGCCATGGCATTTTGGGTGGAAAAACGAAAAATGTTTGAATAATCGTAGAAAATAGAGTTTTGAAGGAAATTGCAAATAACGAAACGTCAAAAGAAAGGAAATGACATTCCCTTCAAAATGGCTATCTCGGATTGTGAAATTTTGTGTTTTTGACCCCCCCCCCCAAAAAAAAAATCGGGAAAAATCCACAAAATCATATTTTTTTCAAGTGAATTTCTTAAGCTCGAGTACAAAATAAGGTGACCGTCCATATCCGCGGGGAAAAGTGGGGGTACCTTTTTGCCACAAGAAGATCCCTCACGGAGAGAGGATGGATCCGTCAGTGGGCCCCCTCGGCGTTTTTGGCTAAGGCGCCCCCCTTGAGCGATGGCGCCCCTGATCGCCGAGTTGCCACCCCAGTCAAAATCCCTTAAAATACGCCCTGATGTTGCCGTACAAATTAACGACATCAATGCTGAAAGGGATAGTACCTTTCAGGGGCGGATCCAGCCGTTCAGTTGGGGGGGGGGGGCAAAACTGTTTGGCCTTCAGCAGGCACGTAGCCAGGATTTTTTCTCAATGTTGTTGACCGGGGGGTAGGGTCGGGTCGTCAGAGAATTTCATTTGATCTAGTGTAAATGTGTTTTGCTCTAGGGGGCATGGCCCCCGTGCCCCCCCCCCCTCTTAGCTACGTGCCTGGCCTTCAGATACCCAAATTTCGTTGCAAGGACTCTGACGTCGAGAGCCGATAACTGACAAGCACCTGTTTTGGAGACGGCCGTGTCATAACGGTACCAAACAAACGATAGGATGTAAAAAAGTAACGTCTAAGCATATATAAAATACGTTACCAATATGCTGACGCAAGTTCTAAAGAAGATATTAAACGGACATCGAAATTAAAGTGTTATTTATTTACCCAAAGGTAGGAATGAGCCTGCTTCAAACGAGGACGTTTGACGTCTCCGTTATCGTTTTGTTTCAGCTCTCCGTGCACCGACGAGCGGCAAATGCGCGGAACGCTAGCCTGTTGTTTACCGGGTCAAGTTTGTAACCTAATTTCACTTTTGTTACATAGGAATAGGACCATAAGACGACCAAATGAACTGTGTGAACAAATCTGGATAACCATGACGTGGTATAAAATATCACCTCCAGAAAATACGGTTATACATTTAGCGTTCGTACGATCCTTTTTTTTAAAATAAAATAATTGATGACCCACTTTGTCGCCAACTCTTATGGACTCGCCAGCGAACACATTGGTCATATTAGCGCCCAGGGGCCATAGCTCTACCGGGATTCGAAACACGGGCTCCTCAAGTGAGAGCCAGGCGTCTTAAAGGAACTAGTTCACCTTCAACATTAGTTTTAAACTGAGATAGCAGTTTTGTAGCCCGTGTTGGGAAACCCCTTTCTGCAAGTTTTATTGACTGAAAAAACTCTCCAGCCGAATATATTTGAGTTTTTGGCGAAGGAATGCGGTGCTGGCGAAAGAATGTTGTACTAGTTTTAGCCCGGGCAGAGGCTATGCCATCAGCCAATCAGCTTGCAGCGGGTGCTAGAAGCGAATCGCCGGCCGCCGGTTGGCACATCTCCAATACGAGTCTATCTTTACGCGACTACTTTCGAATCTGATTGGCTGAACCATTGTTTACATTCGCGTGACGTCAGGACTCTGACTCAGAGAGTATGCATATAGTTTTGATAAACAATAAAAATGTAAAGCCTTCTGTCCTGAATCGGCGCGATATAAGGCCATTTTTGACAATATAAAAAGAAATTGTATGAAAAAATAGAATCAAATTGTGTTGGATAAAAAATTCCAAGGTGAACTATTTCCTTTAACCACTCGGATATTACGCCCCCTTAGCGTTCGTACGATAATTTAAAGTGATTAGTCACTAAATTATCAAAATACGACGGACTTGTACAGTAGTAGCGTACCCAGGAATCACTCCAGGAGGGGGCAATTTTTGCTCAGGAGGGCATAAAGTACCCCCATAAAAAAAATCACCGGATTTGGCCCACTATATTTTAAAAAGGGCATATTTTCACTATTTTTCTCTTTAAAAAAACACAATCATTCATTTTTTCGACTAAAGGGGGCACGTACAGACCTTCAGAGGGGGGTGGGGCAATTGCCCCGTTTGCCCCCCCCCCCTTGTGTACGCCTATGGACTTGTAACACATACATGGAGCTACGCTACCATCACGAATATGAGCCTCTCCGCAATCTGGATGTCACTTACTGCCACGTCGTCACCAAGAGTCGTAAGTGATTCAGATGCTCGAAGGTGAAAACGATGATCATAAGAACGTCAGCCCTTTAACAAAACTGAATATCTCACTGGACATATAGGTTAGGAATATATTTAGGAAAATACGAAATACAACCAGAGCTAAAACGTTATCTTCAGCGAAAGTATGTATGAATGTTTTGTGTTAAATATTCAACGAAGGATTTGGCATGGAACTCTTCGCACCACAACTGGTATCACTGTCCCGGCTGGATGTGCTAAAAATGGCTGAATGTGAATGCGTTTGAGGTTCCAATTTCACTCTTTCCATATGTTTGGTGACGGTTGGCACTTGGCGTTAGTCGGTAAAGCGCACAAACAAGATGCATGCTGATCCAGTGGCAGCTGGCAAGGATGTGATAGGATCGTCTCAAGCAAAATGTGGAAAAACGAGAAAGTGCACATTTCCAGCTTTAATAACATCAATTTATAACATCCGTGCATTCTGGTAGAGTACATACCCAGGACGACTTGGGATGAGAGGACGGAGTAGGTTGAAGGGCGCGGGTCACAAAATATCAGAGCAGGCTGCAGCTGCTCTGTGCCACGGCCGGCGGTCATGCACGTGTCCGCATGCTGTGGAGAACCAACGCGTTACGAATGAGTGTATTACACATTCATCTTTGGAGACGGCTCGTCAGTGATTATCCTACGTTTGATTATCCTACTGACAATGGGTAAGACAAAACATTCTTGCGGAGTTGTATACAACGTGCTCGTACTGAAAGGAAATCGCTATATATGGAAAGGATGGGAGGACAAGACAATGTCAGATAGCAATACACGCCATAAGAGATGCAGTAAATCCATACCTGCGTACTGGCATTTGATGAGAAAATATAACGACAGTGACAACAGTGGTGCAGCAATGGAGCGTAGGTTCGCAATCCGAATACATTGCTAGCATCGGGATATTTCAGCCTGCAGCGAGTAGAGTAAATACCAGCGCAAATAACAGCGAAACGTTACCAATTGCAACTCGGTACACTACATCTCTTGAATGGTGCAGCACGTAGTCTGGACCATATTTTCAAGATTTCCTGGATCTCTACTGACCATGTACCGACAACAGTTGGACGGATACATCAGTCAGGGATTGTCACAAGGCAACACAAATATTAACATCTTTCCGAAGCATAACGTAACAGAACTATTCAGTCGCTCGGCTTTACTTCGCTATTAATTATACAAAAATTGTACGTGTATTTTTTTATAGCAAATAGTAGTTACTAAAAACAGCTAAAATGCATTTTGGAAAGATAAAATGGCAACTTTTACTCGAACTTTGGGGGGGGGGGGGCAAAAACATACTTTTCCTCCCCGACTTTTCGTTTGGGGGGGGGCAATTTCTCATTTTGCCCCCCCCCCCTGGATCTGTCTTCTCGTACCTTGCTCAAATCCGTCAGGATACTGCGCTGAAAGTTGCTCCGAAAACTGTGACGTGTTTTTTTTTAATGCGCTGGTACGTATGGCAGGAGCTGTGTGACCACCTTCTCTAAAAACCAAGTGAGCTTATCCACTGGATCATGGCAGGCTGATACGATGGGTCGGAGAGGGATATCGCGTTTGTGATCCTTGGGCAGGCCATACAGTTCCGCTGTTCTAGAACATTGTGGGATAATGGCTTTGATCACTCGCTCGTCGACTTTGCCGTCCATGGTGTCATGAATTATACGCTTAGTAGTGGCCTCTACACTACTAGACTACACCGAACGTGCAGTCTAGGGGTAGGGTTGTGCAGAGCTACTTGATAACCTGAAATGATCGACTCGAACTTATGAACGTAGCCAGGCGCATTCAACACCATTTATCGTAGGGCTTACTTAACAACTATGTTCTTGTTTTGGGCAAGCTGCGTTAAGGCGTCCAGTTGAGCACAGGTGTGGTTCGGCAAAGCTGTACTATGGTTCTTATAAGTAGCTATTACTTTTGTCTTTACCTGTTGTAACACGTTCTCCATCTCCTTGCAACCCGGAGGCGACTGACTACAGTCACCATCAGGGAAACGTGGCTGGAGCCGGGTTCCACGAGAAGTCTGATCCTGGTCGAGCTGTGATCCCGGTTTGGTAGGTCCTCCGGCCGCAACTGTTGCTGTTGCTGTTGCTGTTGCTGCCCGTCCGATGCGTCGGATGAATTAAATGACGATGATGATGTAGAGCCTGATGCACGTCTGTTCTCGATGTGTACTTGATGTGCACTTTCCAACTGATGTGTACTTTCCAACCCTCAGTTTCAACTGCGCTGGCTTTGTCAAACAAGCCGTATCGGGCCTTTGTCCGGCCCCCGCCCCGCCCCGCCCCGCCCCGCCCCGCTCTCATGTAATCCGAGCCCCGTGCGTTGGGCCGGGCGCGACTGAGACGCCCACCGCGCGCGCACTGCTCTCGAGCGGGCTGCACAGACGCCACACGATACCAGCGCCGCCAGAGATCAGGTGACAGTGCGACTGGCGCCGAGAGATCACGTGACTGTGTGACTTGGACAGTGTGGGACGCGCCGGCCGGGGCGACACACACGGCCGTGGGACATGATCACGTGACTGTGTGACTTGGACAGTGTGGGACGCGCCGGCCGGGGCGACACACACGGCCGGGACGTGATCACGTGACTGTGTGACTTGGACAGTGTGGGACGCGCCGGCCGGGGCGACACACACGGCCGTGGGACGTGATCACGTGACTGTGTGACTTGGACAGTGTGGGACGCGCCGGCCGGAGCGACACACACGGCCGGGACGTGATCACGTGACTGTGTGACTTTGACAGTGTGAGACGCGCCGGCCAGGGCGACACACACGGCCGGGACGTGGGAATGACACCGGCGTCGAAGATACCAGACTTTATTGAACTGCGATTGTCATATCTTTCCAAAACCCCAGCAGTCCTGCATTCGGAAGGGCCAAGCCTGTCGGCAGCAATATACCTAACCTAGGCCCGAAAAATATCAATGCAAATTGACACTATTGAAGTTGGAACGATGCCAGCTCAGGATTGCAATCGCTAACGGTGAACATGACGTCACGAGTTAACAACGCGGCTATATGCAAAGATAATATAAAAACTGATGCGGTGATTACAAAAAAAAAAAAACTACAACACAACGACGCACCCTTTTACGCAACTCTTTGCTGAGCCGGCAATAAGCACGTACGCAGCCGGCAGAAACGGTCAGTTCAAACACACAGCGGTCTAACACCGGGGTCATCAAAGTGATGGAAGTAATGGATCAGAAACTTCGTGGATGTACAAGCAGACAAAGCAATTGTATCACTCCAGCCCGGAAGCACACAATCAAAGACATTACAAGCAATACAAATATTTAAAATAAGATGCGCTATATAACCGACAATCAGTCGTCCATCCGTCGATTTTCAGTTTTTGGAAATATATCATGAAGGGGTAGCTTGGAAATATATCATGAATGGGTAACTACTAGCTTGCTGGGCGAAAGCGAAGAAGATTCGCGAAAATAAGTGTCCACGAACACCCGCTAAAGTAAGTTTCCCCTCCAGGGGCGGATCCAGGGGGGCCAAGGAGCCATGTATATGCCAGAGGCCATGCCATGCCCCGCCCCGCCCCGCCCCGCCGCCCCCCCCCCCCCCCTCCAAGGTCCTGAAACCGTGATCCCCCCCCCCCCCCACACACGGCCGGACGTAAAGCGGTGGATGGCTGACACGGCACCCTCTACCCTCTACCCTCTACCCTCTACCCTCTACCCTCTACCCTCTACCCTCTACCCTCTACCCTCTACCCTCTACCCTCTACCCTCTACCCTCTACCCTCTACCCTCTGCCCTCTATCCCCGCTATACGGGACAGCTGCGTATGGCAATGATCAACCTAGTCAACACTGAACATCAGTAAAACGCATTATATCAGGCTATGATCGCGCCATTTACCCGAGCGAGTGCTGCCTAGCAAAGTCAATGTCTCGCTTCCACTTGGCAGGGACTTGACGTGTCTTGTTCAAGCGTTCTAGAATTCCAGTTTTCGTCATTTAACCCTCGCCCGTGCAGCGTCCGATCAGTGCGTGACCGGGCAGAGGGGGGGGGGGGGGTACAACCCCCCTCTAGCGTTTCGCCCCTAATTGGGCTAGAGCTTCGATTAAAAAACGAGCGTGTTGCTTGTCACGAGATGAAGCCATTGATATCCGATTTGAGGGTCCTAGGTCATTATGTGACTTCTGAGGTCATGTCAATGATACAAAATTCAACCAAATTGTAAATGCGTATAAATTGAATTTAATCGAGCAAGAATCGCAAATGAGCATATTATTATGCTAAATGGGAGCCAAATTTGAAATCAGCGTCACAAAATGTCCTGGAAACTGCCAAATTCCAAAAAGGTCATGTCTGGTCATGTCATGTCATTTGAGGTCAGTGACCTCGGTTGACCTGTTGGGACGCATGACCCCAGTGGAACATATAATTATGTAAAATGGATCCCATATTTGAAATCAGCGTCACAAAATGTCCTGGAAACTGTCAGAAGCCAAAAAAGTAATATGAGGTCATCGGAGGTCAGTGACTTGGGTTGACTTCTGAAAAGGTCAATGGAGGTCACAATCACAATGGAAACCACAACTGTCACCTGGAAACACCTGTGCATATGCTCCTGAACAACAAACACTATGAAACTGCACAAGTTACAGGGATCAATACTACGGGACGCCAGTTGCGCCTGACATGACCTTGAAAAAACAGGTCAAAAGTCACGGATCATGTGACATACAACTTCAAAATTTGCAGAATGTGTCAAATTGTTCAAAAGTAGGGTACTGAAAGTTTCATCGCAATCGGTTGATATTTACGCGAGTTATTCCAGAAAAACCGACGGGGGGTGGCATCAACCCCAACCCCCCTCTGCACGAGCGAGGGTGAATGCCTTAATTGACTGTATAGCTCAAGTTACATATTCACTCATATTATTATTGAGAAGCTCACCGGTTCTTCTGGTGATATTTTATTCAATACGGGGAGGGGGCAAGCATCAACGTAATGTAATTATAGGATGGGGTCCGCATTAGCGTGACAAATTGTGACATAATTGAGGTCGAAATTTTTCCAATTTTCGACCTCCTCCCTCCCCGGGAAGAGGTCGAAAATTGGAGATAAAAAAATTGTAACGTAATTAATGGACGGCCCCTTAGGAATGAGGGACTTTAGGGTGGAGTATACGAAAAGTTCCGGAGAAGGTTGTTTTAAAGCTTGAGGAAGAGCAAAAGATAAGTTGAGGAAAAAGGTTGGAAAGAAGGGTTAAAGGGAATATTTCACTTTTAAATCCCCCCCTGCTCCTACGCCTATGTATATGTCTAACCAATAAAAAGCTATTTATGCAAAACGTTTTGGAAAAAATGTCCTCGTGACCATTGGTGACCTCTGGGGCCTACACTATTGACCTGAGCTTACATTTGAGTAAACTGTGGCGATTTGAATTTTCATGAGCTTTCGATTGTTTTTTTTCCGTTTGTTACTAGCTCTCATAGTTCCCGAGATATTTGGGAGTTTCTAGAGGAAAGTCCTTTACTTGAAAAATGTGACCTTTGATGACCTCTGGTGACCTCAATATTGGCCTGAACCAAATCATAGCTGAGTAACTTCGAATGTTCTTGTGGAGAGCTTTCGAAATCCGTTTTCTGCGTCTCTCTAGCCTATTTAGTTTTCAAGTTATAGGGGGATCCCAATGGGATTTTGCACGCTGATCATGCCGGCCAGCAAAAGTCATGTACCGTTGACGTCACGACCAATCAGAGGCTGGTATGGGATGGGACCCTCCCGCGTAATGCTGAAGGTGCCTGAGTTAGCCCCCCCTCCCGGTAAAAACCGAAACCGGTACTCACCATTCTCGGCGTGTGGCCGAACTGATGTATTCCATGACGATTGAAGATGGAGATCAAGATTGCTGGGACTTCGCTCCTCTCATCAATCAGAACAATTATCACCAGGCCAGAGGCGCTGTCAAAGTTCAATTTATAGCTCAAGATAACAAAAGTTCAACCACGCCTCTCCAGTCCACTGGCCAAATCGTCACTTTTTACCGATCAGCCACCTCCACGAATTCACCACCCACTCCAACGAACTACGAAATAATCAAATCTTGAAGTTTGGAATCCACTCGGAACTTGATCACAAATATGTTCAGCTATTGTTGAAAAGCAAACTGAAACGCCAACACCTATCACAAACGACGAAATTTCGCGCACCTCCACCAACACACTTGACCACAAGCGCAACCGCACCGCGACTGGCGTAGTTGTTCTATTCTCTTATACGGCCTTGGTTCTATTACCCTGGGCGTACCGCGAATAAGCTCTCGAAGTTTCCCGCGTCGCGTCCTCGCCAACCAATCAACGAGCGGCGTTAACTGCGCAGAGCGCAGAGCAAGCTATGCCCCCGGGGCATGAAGGGGAGGGGGAACAGCGCGCGCTTGCCGGCAGCACAACAAAGTGGGTCAGCTGATATGATCTTCCAATTCCGGAGATGTCTAAGTAAAAGGTTGTGAGTGATCAAAATTGGAAATATATGGAAGAGGAAAATAAATACGAAAATAAATAAAACCAAAGAGTAATAATAATAATAATAATAATAACAATAATACTAAAGGCGGCCGCACACTAGGCCATTCGGCGCGCGATATACTGCGACATTCCGCCTCGGAAAATAGCGTCGATCACATGCGGAACTTTATATACTTTTGGGGTTGTAGCTACAACTGCATCCACAAAAACTACAACCCCAATCATTAATATTACAACCCCAACATTGCCAGTGAATGCCTACCCAAGTAAATAAATACAGTAAATGATACACAAAACTAAAGGATTTTTCACCAAAGGAATTTTCAATAACAATCATAACAAAACAATTAATAAATATATGAACACAGAAAAGGACAAACTTTAAAATGTTAGTAAAGTTTGTCATAAAATAACATTTAAAATCCAACAATAGGTAGTACAACATGTTATCCCAAAATTACTGAGAAAGACTATGTAGGTACCCAGGGGTGTAGGGTCATATTCAGTTGGGTCATAAACACTATAGAACAACACTACCTACTGACAAACGGGTAACATTTCTGTCAATTTCAGACACCCACAAAATGGCAATCTATAGGTGTTAACATAAAAACATGAGCAAAACAAGATTGAGAGTAGCATATTTTACATTGGGCTTAGTTCTGGATAGGTCACACATTTAACATTAGAGTGCACCCTTACACGGTTGGCAAAAGTTATATTACATTTTGAGCTAAAATATGCTGGTGAAATTGACACTTAATGAAGAACTTGAACAATATTATACATATTTTGGTGTGTGAAAGACGTGAAGGCACACCAATCATCCTGAGCTGGAAAAAGACCACAAATAATCATAGACCCAAATCATGAGTTTAAATTTAGGATTAATTTATCACAACCTTCAATTTTTAGCCAGACAAACATTATTTTCACAAGATATACCTGGTCATTGTGTTGAAAAGTAGAGGGCCACATCAGTAAAAGTCATTTTAAAAGAGAATAGCCTAATCCAACATCAATCAAACAAAAACGCATGTGAAAACAGCATAAATATTGAAAGCAATATACAAGGGCAAAATAAATGTGCATATTTGACATAGCTGCGTCATATTTGTCTCTTTTATTCAGCTACGTCAAATTAGCAGTAGATTGATATTGCTCAGTAGTATCAATCTATTGGGCAATCTAAAATTTGAGGCACGTAGCCTCAGAATTTCCTGAAACTTGGCAGGTACGTCCTTCTTGCCACGCTGAATACGAAAAACCTAAAATTAGTCTTGAACGCGGGCTACTTTCAGAGTTATACCGTTTTAGAGATCTACAGTTTTGAGTCCCGTCGCCTCAGAATCGCCTGAAACTTGGCAGGTAGGCCCTCCTTGCCACGCTGAACACGAAAAACGTAAGATTAGCCTGGAACACGGGGTACTTTCAGAGTTATAGATTTGTTTAAGTTTTGAATGTCTGTCTTCCTTTATTTTGAAACGACTGCGCAGGAATTGGAAGCTTTCCGCGTCAAGTTAGCCAGATATTCAACTGACAGACATTCAAAACTTAACACGTTATAACTTTAAAAGTAGCCCGTATTCCAGGATAATTTTACGTTTTTCGTGTTTAGCGTGGCAAGGAGAACCTACCTGTCTAGTTTCAGGCAATTTTGAGGCGACGGGCCTCAAAATTATAGATTGGGCAATATCAATCAGCTGCTAATTTTACGTACGTCTTTTATTATTCCTAAAAGGCAGGGTATTAACCCTCGCCCTACAGGGGGGGGGGGGCTGACAGAACCCTGAGGGTTTTCTTGAATAACTTTTTACACATGCAATGCATCTTGCTGAAATTTTTGGTAGTTGAGTTTTACAACAATTATACGTAGGCTGTAAAACTTTAATTGAAATTGGTTGAGTAGTTTTGGAGATAATCTGTTTTGATGACGTCATGTTGGTAAAAAAATAAAAAATATTTGCAAAATCGTAGAAAACAGAGTTTTGAAACAAATTGCAAACGCAATTCACCAAAGATACTCAATAGCATTTTCTTTAAAATGGCGATCTCGGATTTTCACAATTTTGGGGTTTTGACCCCTAATTGTTTTTTTTAAATCCCAACAAAATCAAAATTTGCAAAGATATTAGAAAAACCGGAATTCATGTGAGAGTACT
>JAXIVJ010006539.1:0-62500 GCA_036785665.1 Chirona hameri
GAGAGAGAGAGAGAGAGAGAGAGAGAGAGAGAGAGAGAGAGAGAGAGAGAGAGAGAGAGAGAGAGAGAGACCGTAAAAAGCAACGTGTTGTCTGTCATAAGGAAAATCCAACGGCATCCCATTTTAGTATCTAGGTCAACTAGTGACCTTTGGGGTCAGGTAGATGGTGGCCCTTGGGGGTCTGACATAACCTTGACGAAAAGATCATAGGTCACGATCCCATCAGTCATATCCATTTCAATTTGTTATAGGATACGTATAATTGTTGTAAACAAAGCTACTGCAAATTTCAGCAAGATGCGCCGCATGTGTAAACAGTTATTCAAGAAAACCCTCAGGGGGGGTCTGCCAGCCCCCCCCCCCTCACCCCCGTAGGGCGAGGGTTAAAACAAGTTCAAAAGCAAATACATTAAATTGATACTAAAAAGCTACATTAAATTAAGTCGAAGCAAAACTACCATTAGTAAATAAAAGGAAAAAAGTGTAAAATTCATGTTGAACTCCTAACCAAAATGTTCTCAGTCTGCTTACTTTTTATCAGTCCAGCGTATATTACATCAAATATTGCCAAGTCTCTTTACAAGACACATCAGAAGAAGATTGCACACACTCGCTTTCTCCGGTCGTGAAATGACAGCGCTCAGTGCACGAAAGATGACCTCTACTCCGGACCACAACTGTCATCTCTAAACACACATCCCTGACACATGACGTCCACGTAGGCTGTCTTGGCAATCTCCCGGAGAACGGCGTCCTTGTCCGGGTAGTCGGTCTTGAAGATGTGTCGGTCGAGCACCTCCACCACAGAAGGCGCTCTCTGGTTCACCAGCGGCTCTTCCGCGATCGAGCCCGAACACACGACCGCCTTGGCGTCCTCTTGATCCTCGTCCTCATCAGCGGCGTCCTCCTCCTGGCTGACCGGCTTATCGGCGCCGGCGTCAGCGGTCGCCTCACCGCCTGGCCCTTTCTGAGGCATGTAATCCACCGTTTTGTTTTGGTCGACCGGGGAAGAGCGGTGCTGCGCACCGCACGCACGACTCCGTCACGGCGGCTGCGTGGTCCCGGCCCAGCCGGCGCAGCTCTCCGTCACGGCGGCTGCGTGGTCCCGGCCCAGCCGGCGCAGCTCTCCGTCACGGCGGCTGCGTGGTCCCGGCCCAGCCGGCGCAGCTCTCCGTCACGGCGGCTGCGTGGTCCCGGCACAGCCGGCGCAGCTCTGCGTCGTCTAGCGCCTATGGCGGCCTCGGTGCCCGCCATTGGCTGATCGCCGGCCGCCATCTTGTCCACTGGGTCGACTGCGTCGGCAAGCTCATAAAACAGCATATAACTGTCCGTTCACTTGATGGCGTGCTGCTGATGTATGAGCCGGACGTGGCTGCCATTGTACTCGTGCCACTGGCCCGAGTACGGGTGCCGACAGAAGGCGGTGTAGTGACCTGACTGAACAGTGCCAGAGTGGTTGGTCACACCGTACAGTTGTACTTGCAGGGCCCCCTCTCCGGCCGACTAGGCAGAGAGGTCCAGTCCGCTAACAGGGAATTCGAGGCATATGAGCTTGTTGTTGGAACTCCTCCGTGGGCGAGAAACGCTTCAGATGGACCACCAGGATGCGCGGGAACTTTTGGATGGAGAAGCTCTTCGTGCATTTTTGCCGCTTCTTGCACTTCGAGCATGTCGGCTTCTCGTCACTGTCGAGCACCTCTTCCTTGGTGAAGAGGTCAAAGCACGCCTGTAGGTGGACTGTTTCGTCTGGAAGGGGATGGGCAGACTAAGGTCCCAGAACGGGTCGAGGGTCACCGACGCGTGACTGCACACCGTGCACCGCGGTGTCGACTTCAGGTGACCGACAAATATGTTGACCAGCTTGTATTTGTCGAGTTTGTGAGATGGAGTCGGATGGAGTCGAGACGTCCCCGTGCAGGCCTTCTAGCAGGTATCTGAGGAACTCCTGAGCGTCCTGTTGTCCATTGCCCGTGAATTGAGGCGCAAACCTCCTAACCAGGTATTTGAGGGGCGCTGTCGTCGGTGTTCAGTCTGGCACTCCGCTTCTCCACAGGCCTTTTATCAAGCTGGCAAACACTTGGAAGAGAGTGCCGTTCGTGCTGGAGATGGTGGTCTTTAGGTCAGTCTTGTACTCCTCGCGCAAAATGTAGTGGTGGAGAGGGCGAGTGTTGCTGAGGGCTTGCACCACTACGTCCATGTAGCACGAGTTGCCGATGTTGCGAAGACCGATGAGTCCGACATCGCTGTCCCGCTCGGAGTGCCGGGCTGCTGCGTCATCGCTGTCCGCGAGACAGGAGCTCACTGTGCGTGGGCGAGCGGGGGTGGCGACCAGCTCAAGCGGGCAGCTTCCGTCAGCGCTGTCCACGAGACAGGAGCTCGCTGTGCGCGGGCGAGCGGGGGTGGTGACCAGCTCGGGCGGGCAATCTCCGTCAGCGCCGGCCGCGAGACAGGAGCTCGCTGTGCGCGGGCGAGCGTGAGTGGTGACCAGCTCGGGCGGGCAGCCTCCGTCAGCTCTAGCCCCAGGAGCTACGGTGGCCGCCGACCCCATGAGGAGCGAGGTGGCGTTACCGCGCACCACCGCCAGGTACACCCGCTTTAAAATGTATTCCACTTCGCGCTTGTCGCCAGTCTCGCGTGCGATTCGCCGGCCAAGTTCCTTCAAGAAAGGAAGTGTTTATTGGCCAAGCGAACCGCACGTTTCGACGGCGATTGGCTGGAACTTGAAACGTCGTCCAAGTTCCAAGTATCGGCGCTGTTTGCAGTTTTCAGCTGCTTGGGCGGCAGCTTTTGCCTGGGTAGCTGACTTGTGGATGATGTAGCCGGCGTAGGTGTCAACACAAATGCTGTCCCAGATAAGGCATTTCCCCTCGGCGAACGGGAAGGTGGTCATACCATCTGGCCGTCTGCCATCTCCCCGGTCCAGTCCTGCCGGCTCGTGTATGGATGGCATGCCAGCGCTGTGGAGTGCGCGTTTGTTGGTGTCTTTTAGCGCGGCGTGCCGTGGCAGCCGGCCGGCGCTCAGCTGGCAGGACAGCGCGTGCAGGCCCCGCGTATCAACGGTGGTTCCGCAGCGGCAGCGGTGCAGCGCGCATACTGGAGCGCCGACTCGCAGGGCATAGGCCGTGCGCAAGGTTTAGCGGTCCAACAGCGTGCCGATGCTGGCGACCGGCAGCACGATTAGCCATGCACCGGAGTGCGGCTGCGCTGCCGCGCGGAGCCGGGCCCTGTTGGTGTCGTCGGAGCTAGCGTCGAGCAGCCGGCTGGCCACGACGGTTGCTGCAGTGCGGTTCCATGCGCGCTGCTGACTCTGCTGCAACTCCTCAGGAGGTTTGATGCCGGTGTTTTCCAGCCACTGTTGTAGGAGAGGTATCCAAAGCTGGCGGAAGCTTGCTGCTGCATGCGGGTTGACGGCTGTGGCCAGAGAGACAGAGGATCTTAGTGAGGCCAGATAGGCCGGAAGAGACGGTTGCTACAGACGGTTGATCGGATACCATCCGGATCCCGAGACCACCGAGGCTCATCGGCAGAGTCGCCTGTCGCCAGGAGTAACCATGCATTGCCACGTTGGTGATGTTGGTGGCACCACGACGAACTGTCTCGTCTATTCTGGAGAGAACTGCTGGGTGGCGGTGTGCTGGGGCGCTGCGGAGCAGGTACAGCAGCCGCGGTGCAGAGACATAGTGTTTTAGGAGGAAAAAGGCCTGATGGGCTTCTTCGAGTCCCTGCATGCGGCTTACGAGCTTGCTCACCATCTGAGCGCCACTCAGCAGCTGCGCTCTCACTTGGGCATCACAGATTGGCGCACCCAGCAGCTGCATGTCGTCAACCTGAACCTCTCGAACGTCGGGAAGCAGCGTCTGCAGCGTGCTTAAGGCGTCGGACCTCCAAGAGGGCGCGTCGGATCCCAGCAGGATAGCCTCACACTTGTTGCTGTTGATCTCCAGCCCCCTCTCCATCAGTTGGGTTTTGATGCGCTGGATGTTGCTAGCGACTTGCTCGAGAGGTCCGCCAACAGTGGCATCATCGAGGTACCAGACGTTGATCTCAGTGTTAGTCTCAGTCGAGACGTCGTCGATGGCCAGAGAGAACAGCAGCGAGCTGAGAGGGTCCCCTTGCAGTATTCCCGTACGGGACCAGATCTTCGAGTCGCCGATGTACAGTGGAGAGGCGCTACAGTACGCCTGACATACCAGCGGGTAGATGGAGGGCAGCCGAGCACGAGCGGTCTCGAGCATGTTGTCGCGCCGCACGGAGTTGAAAGCGTTACTGACATCAAGCTTGACGATGATTGTGGGCTGGGAGGAATTGGCTGCGTCAGTGACGTACGCTCGGACTGCATGGACGGCGGCCTCACACCCGTTGCGCGTGGCGACTCCGAGCTGTGCTGGCCGCAGCTCCGCTCCATTGCGAGATGATACGCTGGCGACGGCGACCTTGGCCGCAACGCGTCGGAAAACGCTGCCAATGGCGATGGGCCGCAGGCCTCCTCCCTTTTTGTGCAGTGCTATCAGAGACGCGCCGTAGAAATCTTGGACCGCGAAGTCTGGTATCTGTCCGCTGAGGGCGAGGTTCGTCAAACCAGTCAGTGCGGTTAGCAGGCGCGCCCCAGCCTCTGGCACGGATCGTGCCACCAGCGAGCGTAGGTGAGCTGGCCGGACGCCGTCCAGGCCGGCGCTCGAGCTGGATGGGAAGGAGTTGATGGCGCGCAGGACGTCGATTTCGGTCGCGATGAGCGTCGCTGCGTCTTCTGCTGGCGGGTGGAAGTCGCGCAAGTTTGAAGGCGTCTCGGGATGCTTGTCGCTGATGCGCGCGACCACTTCGTTGGAGGGACTCGCGAAGGAGTCATCGGACGTGAGTACTCGTAGTGCCCCGCGCACATCACCGTCAGCCAGCTTGGATGACACTCGTCGAGAAACGTCCTTTGCAGATCCATCGGTGTTGCAGCGAGCAGTGGCACGCTTGGAGGTCTCGAGATTTGTGATTTCGCCGTTAGCCTCGAGAGTGGCGATATTGTAACAGATTTCCGAAGCAAGGGACTTTCTGTGAGACTTGTCTTTGCGCGATTCAGGCACTGGGAGAATAGCGTAGGCGAAGCCAAGGAGGGATTTCGAACGAATCGAGCATAGCTCTGTGTTATGGTGATTACAGGTTTTCGGCAATGGCTGTTGATACTGACTCAGATAAATGTAGATGTACTTTGTTTTATTCACTCTTCCCCGGCTCAGTGCCATGGAAGATCATATTTACGTTCTTAGTTTTGTTTGTAATGTCTTATGCTGTTATGTTAATTGCATTCCATAGGTATCCAAACAAGGTGAGCCTACACAAATGTTTACACAACTAAGAACACTGTGACAACAATATGTTATAAGCTGTGTACCTAATGGCTCCCAGATGAATACAAGTTTGTCTAGGCTTCGAGAAATTGTACATCATGCCATATTCAATTTGATAGTTGTAATATCAATATGTTTTGTTTACTTACATTGTTGAGAAAGCTCAACTACTCCAATGCACGAAGACTTTCACTGTGTCCGTGAAAACGTTCACTGCGGGCATGTGATGGAAGAAACTGCGCAAACGGGAACAAACACCGCCCCTAAATATAGACCGCCCTACTCGCGTCAACGCGTCAGATAAACACTGATCCGACCCTGGCATCGTCTTGGCCACTTCGAACACCTGTAGTTAGAGTAAGCAATCGACGAGACCCTCTGATGCCACCAATCACTATGCTGAATAACCGCTCCTACCTGGTCTGACCCGATCTGTCCTGACCCAACCCGACCGTACCCATAGAGTTGAACAAATCTTTAAATAGAAAAGAGAGTTGCCACTAGCAAGAGCGAAAATGCAAACAGTGCATTTTGAAACATCATATTGATTGTTGGACATTGCAAAACAGTACTTTTCCACTGCATGCTACATGTCGGTCACGTAGGTTCGCTGTTCTCGACATTCGAATGCCTTACGGATTTGCCAAGCCAACTGATTGGCAGAACTGAAGACTAGCTCCGACAGCACGCCGGGCTTGATTTTGAGGATTTTGTGTTATTCGACTCGACAAGGTATATCTTCAGGCCCATCCCGTCGTCCCCACTTGGCGCCGCGGGCGGGTACGGGCCAGCCCGGTGTCGCCATTGTCGGCACGGGTCGGGCGCCGAGCCTGGCTGTGCCGGGGGGCGGCGGCGGCGGAGGAGGGCGGGTACGGGCCAGCCCGGTGTCGCCATTGTCGGCACGGGTCGGGCGCCGAGCCTGGCTGCGCCGAGGCGGCGGCGGCGGCGGCGGCGGCGGCGGCGGAGGAGGGCGGGTGTGCGCCGGTGCGCCGCCACCACGCCACGGCTGCGTCCGACCGGCGGACGCGGCGCCGTCAGCCGCCAGTGACGGCCCCGCGCCAGTGACGGTCGTGCGATGCTGAAGCTGGCGCAGGGTGTGCGCGCGTGGAAGCAGCGTCTTACCTCGACCCCGTCCAGCTATGAGCTGTCGGAGCGGGGCGGGCCGGGCCGCGCCCCGCCCCGCCACACCAGTCCCACCACAGAGCGTATGGAGGCGGTGAGTAGCGCCTGGGTGGCCCATCCGGCCCATCCGGCCCAGCCGAGCCGGCAGTGGGATGGTCAGTAGGAGACGGCCGGCGGGTCGGGGTGTCTGGTTGATAGTGATCGGCTTGTGAGATCAGTTTGTGTAGCGCAATGTGTTGTGACGCCTTGCCTGCTGCGTGATGATCTCTCCGGCGCTGGTGACGAAATGCGGCCCAGTTGGCTCTCCGCGGAGCTGATGACGGCTGCTGGAGGGGGTCGTGGTTTATAATCCGTTAAACAGCGGGCGGGTTGTCGGTTTATCGGCCGTTAAACAGGTGGTTGGTAGGCCACCACGGCGAGCAACACGCCGGCCGCATGCTCTCGTGATACGGGCGCCAACTTCGCACGGTTCCACGGTCGCTGGATCGATACTGAGGTGTCAGTATTAGACACCTCAGTAGCGATCGTAATGGTCCAGAAAGTGCAGCTCAGTCGCTGTATTACCAGGTTAGCCGTAATATCGTCCGTGCAGGGAAAATTATCGCACCCGGAGCCGGCGCTACGAATTGTAGGTCTGATCTTCTGCTTGGTTTACGGGGCATCGTTCCAAACTTGTTTCGTCTGCGGATAAATTGGCTGCATGTCTGCACTGTTGTCTGTGATGGCTGACTTACAATGCACGCCTATTGTTGCCGCCGTTGCGGGGAATTGTAACGCCATTGTCCTCCATTGACATACCACCATCAGCGACACCCTGCGACGTCCCATCGTGTCCTCTCTGGGTCCCACTAGCATGCCGGCAATCTACGACCCAGCAACGTGCAATGAGGTCCCGCTGAGGTCCCGCTGAGGTTACACTGCCATGTCATGAGGTCCCACTGATGTCCGCCATCGTGCCACGAGGTCCATTTGGGATCCGATCGCCGTGCCATGATGTCCCCCGTGCCATGATGTCCCTCGTGCCTTGATGTACCTTTGGGATCCCAATGCCGTCCCAAGAGGTCTACCGAGGTCCCGCCGCCGTGCCATGAGGTCCCACCGAGGTCCCATCAGCGTTGTGCCCACCCACACTCCACCATTAGCCAGTGCCCCGCCAGCGTCGCCAAATGCACGGCCGCTATGAGCCGACTAATGATGTATTGTCATCATGAGCCAACTCATTCATCTTGCTTTACATTCACGCCGAGCCATAGAAAAATGATTTATTTGTATACAGATTTATTTGTGTGATTTATTTGTCCTTTGTCACAGTGCTAAATGAGGTGGACGTTGTATTACATTCCGTATAAAGTCAGAAGACGCATGGCTGTTTTAAAACTTAATGTTGCTTGAATACTTGCGAGTTTGGCATTTTATAGGCGTCGGAAGTGTGAATACGACCCATTCATATCGGTCGACTCTTGAGTTGAAATAGTTGAGTTTGACTGGCCATCTTCCATATCCCAATCCCACATATCTACAACCGTAGGACCGTTTTCTGGGAAGTATGATGCGTTATTGGCGGCATATCCTGCCCCAAATCGCCATTGGTATTCGGGACGGCTCGAACGCTCTTTGCCTTGACCATAACAGCTGCAATATAAACAGCAGCTAGCATGGTCCTGTGTCCGGAAAGCGGAGCTGGAATTGCTAAAGCCCGGGCCTGAATCCTTGCCAGCTCATTTACGTATGAGTGTGATATTTTTTACTTCAACTACATCTTAAGTTCAATTTTAAAAAGCTGAAGTTCGATTTAAAAAAGATAAAGTTCGATTTAAAAAAGATAAAGTTAAATTTAAAAAACTGTATTTCAATTTAAAAAAGCTGAAGTTCAATTTAAAAAAGCTGAAGTTCAATTTAAAAAAGCTGAAGTTCAATTTAAAAAAGCTGAAGTTCAATTTAAACAAGCTGAAGTTCAAAGCTATAGTTCAAATTAAAAATACAATAATATTCGAGTTAAAACACTGGCGTTCAGGGCTCAATGTGCGCAAACTAAACGTGCGAAACAAACACTATTATTATGTAATTGCGAATAATTTGTATGAATAAAATCCATGAACTTCCCCTAATCATAACAAGATGACGACCTCTTCAATGTCTTTATTCCTTTATACATATCAACAAGTCGCCTTCCGAAAGTGTTGCACGTGTGCAGTGTGCAGAAACTCAACTGGGGCTCAACATTATGTGTAGGGACATGAAGAGGGAGATGGCCTGCACCTTCATGGACATGATGAACACACAACCAGGGCTGACACAGGGAGAGCACCGCCTGCGGTCCCTGGAGGCTAAGATCGACAATGCCATGCCAAAGATAACTCCCATTATGTGCCTCCGCTCAACAGCCATGTGCAGCGACACTTCCTTGGGTGCATGGCCCTGGCCGACCTTGCTATGAGGGTGTAGCCTGTAGCTTGTGCGTTGCGAACCATTCATGTACTTGTACACATAATGTGTGTTGAGCGCCAGTTGAGTCTCCGCACACTGCACACGTTGAACACTATCAGAAGGCGACCTGTTATATGTATACAGGAATAAAGGCCTTGAAGAGTTCATCTTCTTATAATTAGCAGGAAGTTCACGGATTTTATTCATACAAATTATTCGCAATTACATAATTATAGAAGTTATTTTTTTTTCCTCGCCTGTTTATGTAGATTGCGCACATTCAGCCCCGAACGCCAGTGTTCTAGCTCGATTTTGTTTTGTCTTTTTGAACTATAGCTTTTTTTAAATTGAACTTCAGCCTTTTTTAAATTGAACTTCAGCTTTTTGATATTGAACTTCATCTTTTTTAAATCGAACTTTATCTTTTTTAAATCGAACTTTTATAATTTTTAAATCGAATTTCATTTTTTTTAAATCGAATGTGATTTTTTTTAAATTGAACTTCAGCTTCTTTAAATCGAACTTATGCTTTTTTAAATCAAACTTCAGTTTTTTTTAATCGAACTTCAGCTCTTTTTTTTAATCGAACTTTATATTTTGTTTAATTGAACTTTATCTTTTTTAAATTGAGCTTCAAATTTTTTTAATTGAACTTAAAAAGATGTAGCTGCTGTAGGTGCTAGTAATTTTTTTAACACCACCGACCTCACTTAATTATTTGCGTATATAGCTAATAACCATGCGTATTTAGTGCATTTGTATATTTTGTGCTAGCATGGATTTCCATTTTCAGCGTCACAATATAGCCGGCGAAATGCTTTCGCGAACAAAATCACATTTAAGGCTAATGCGGATTAACTTGAGGAATCTTGAAAAGACAGATGATCCGATTCGCCATTGTTCCGTATGCGGCTGATACTATCTCATAAGTCTGTTGTGCGGCACCAGCCTGGCAGCCTGGTGAGCCGGCGGCGCATTGCCTCCGACGCGCGCTCGACTCTTTGTTGGCCCATCTGCTCGCTCATTCCGTCCACGCCGCTTGTCTTTGTCCGGGCGGAGGCGGCCGGCTCGCGGCCGGCTCGGCCCTTTGTTGGCGCACATTTCCGGTCGTGGGTCGCTGAGATTTGTCACAACGGGCCCCGCCTCCGCTCCAGACACCCGAGCCGGCAGAGCCGAGCTCAGATTTAACTCACAGCTACAACTCAGAAGTGCTGAAATTTAACTCACAGCTACAACTCAGAGGAGCTGAGATTTAACTCACAGCTACAACTCAGAGAAGCTGAAATTTAACTCACAGCTACAACTCAGAGGAGCTGAGATTTAACTCACATCTACAACTCAGAGGAGCTGATATTTAACTCACAGCTACAATTCAGAGGAGCTGAGATTTAACTCACAGCTACAACTCAGAGGAGCTGAGATTTAACTCACATCTACAACTCAGAGGAGCTGATATTTAACTCACAGCTACAATTCAGAGGAGCTGAGATTTAACTCACAGCTACAACTCAGAGGAGCTGAGATTTAACTCACACCTACAACTCAGAGGAGCTGATATTTAACTCACAGCTACAACTCTGAGGAGCTGATATTTAACTCACAGCTACAACTCAGAGGAGCTGAGATTTAACTCACAGCTACAACTCAGAGGAGCTGATATTTAACTCACATCTACAACTCAGAGGAGCTGAGATTTAACTCACAGCTACAACTCAGAGGAGCTGAGATTAAACTCACAGCTCAGAGGCACTGATATTTAACTCACAGCTCAGAGGTGCTGAGATTTAACTCACAGCTCAGAGGCGTCTGGATAAAACTCATAGTTATAAGAAAGCATGAGACTACGGCTTGCTGAGCGATGATAGAGCCCAGAGGAGCTGAAATTTTACTTACACCTCAGAGGAGCCGGGTTTAACTCACAGCTCAGAGGAGCCGGGTTTAACTCACAGCTCAGAGGAGCCGGGTTTAACTCACAGCTTATGGGGATTCGGTTTTGAGTGAACGGCTCGCCGAGCCATGATCGAGCACAGAAAAGCCTGGAGGACTGAATACTGAATATCAAACTCGCCACTTAAAGGGTTTGGCTCAGAGGATTTTGAAGTTATCTCCAAGAAAGGGAAACGAAGAGACAGTGGAGTCTCATTCGACTTTTAATAAACCTAGCATTATCTCTATAGAGGCGTGAGGAAGGAATTGGGAAGATAATCCCTCTAGCTCTGCGGAGTCTGTTGCTATAAAATGGTCCTCTCTCGGACATCTGTCATCAAGATGATCATTCTCTCGCAAGTTCACCACAATGGTGCTATATATTCCATTGATTTCGCTGAGCTGTGACCTGGAGCTGAGGTGAGCCTGTCTCCTGGTCTGGGGCGCGCCACACCACACCCAGCTGGCCGGTCGTGACCCGGTGACCTCCCTCGCAACCGGCCGCCAGCTGGTCTGAACTAAACTGGTCGCAGCGTGCCGATGACCTGGCGGCCGGCCAGCTCGCTGTACTCGATCCGATGCCAGCCGCTGGTCCACGTGCTGGCAGTGCCGGCCTGAGAACTTCCGATTGCTAATCTGTCCCCGCCCGGCTGTCAGCCGCTGGACCACGTGCTGACAGTGCCGGCCTGAGAACTGCCGATTGCTAATCTGTCCCCGCCCGGCTGTCATCATGCTGAGCAATACAATACAGTTTTTGCCGGTACCTACTTATGTGTTGCCAGTATCTCGTTTATTACATGCATATACAATATAATTGGTATTGTTCCTTTCCTGCATATGATGATTGATGGATATCGTACAATGTACAATGTGCATTGTGAAAAACAGATTGAAAAAATATATATTCGGGTAGCTCATTGCTAGGCTCTAAGAAACGTGAACATGTGAAAACGTGTGATAACGTGGTTATAAAGTTGGTTTCTCTCACCAAGAACTTTACATTGTGCCTATTGCCATCCGTGTAACGTGATGTTCATTTTTTGTTCCATAGCCGATATCAAAGTAAAAACATGGTTTCGAAGATCGCGCTTGGTCCGACTGAAAAATTGCTTTAGAACAAAATAAATGTTTCCACGTTATTCAGCACACATGGGAATACGCTTGAAAACCTGGGGGAAAAAAACATGCGGGATTTTCCGCACTCTAGTACGCAGTTGTGATAGGTGATGCAGAAAGCTGTCACGACGGATGTTCGTCCGAGGACAACACAGTTTATTTGCAAACAAAATGTGAAATTAATATCACAAGTGCATTCCATGGGACAGGTGCTTTCGAATGATGACCATATTGCCTGCATTTGGAAGAATGTCGAGATTCGTAAAATCGCAGGTCAAATGACGTCATGACATATGACCCCTGTTGACCCCCAAGGAGTTTAATTTGCACAGTTAAATTTTGCATCCATGGTATCCAATAAATGTCCAAACTTTTTTATCGATTTAAAAAAAATCGAAGCGGGCAAACATGGTTTCACCTTGACCTGACATTAAGGTCATAAGGTTAAGTTATCAAATGTTGACCTTGGAGGTGTATGTCATCACATTCCTGGTTTATTCCTCTTTCTAATGATGTATGATTTTACCATCACATATATTTTCATCATGGAGCTATAATGACAAACGTAGTTCGATGTTTGGCCTAGACCTGAATTTTCGCTGCCCTGTATCTTGTGACCCCGTGACCTGACGGTTGTACAAGTTCAAAAATCGAAATCAGCGCCTAGAATAACACTATTCACCATTTTGGAGCGACATCTGAGAGGTTGCGGTATACATTTCCACCATTACCTTGGTGATTTGTCCTGGAATTGTCCATTGACAAGGACCGAGTGCACACACTCGGGATAAGTGTGAAGATAGGAACAAGCGTAAAGGGAATGTTTCACCTTTCTGAAAGTTGCCAAATATATGCTGGTTGTAGTCGAAAATATGAAGTAAGTGCTGCTGAAAACGATGGTGATTTTTTCTCTCTCGAAAAGTCACTTAACTTTATACAAATTAAGTTTTTAAATTTGGGATGATTACGTCATTATTGAGCCATAGACCGCACTGATTGGCTGACAAAGTGGGATTGGCGGAAAAAGTAGCTGCCAGCCAATCAGCGGCGGTACTAGCCTATACCCCATTTTGCAAACTATAGATTGAATTGCTTAAAAACAGCTAAGTTTTGGGAAAATGACCTTAGTATTTTCGACATTTCAATAACGGCCTGTTAAAAAATGGCTATCTCAGTTAAAAACCAATACAAAGGTGAAACATTCCCTTTAACCCGCCATTGAGGGGGGCGTTTAACCCCCCCTGACGAATTTTCGCAATAGCTGAAAAAAAATAATAGCGCTATCAACGTAAAACTTCAGGTACCTTCTTATACATCATTTTTACGTCTTGTGTGCAAAAATGAAGAAATTTCGTCGAAATTTCTTCGAGTTAGGGCGAATTTAGTGACGTCACTACACACGAGTTTTACACAAAAATTATATAAACTTTTCCAGGCCGTACAAATGACACATTTGAAGCAAAATGCAATTGAAAAACGCCAAAAGATAGCAAATTGCGACGGCTACAAACTGCCTATCTCGGAGTTTTGAACATTTTAGATTTTGACCCCAAAAACTCAAAAAACGTATTTTGGGGGGAAAATTATCGCAAAAGCAAAATATTATAAAATATTAAAAAAAACGGAAGAAATGTCAGGGAACCGTACCTAGGCAACTACCATACAAAATTTCAAACTGATATCTCCATTTTTGACTGACTTATGACATCTAAAATATGGGTAACTCATGACGTCATATTTTTCAATTCCGTTTTTGTTGCTGTTATTGACTAGATATTGACAAATAAATGCCGCCACTGTATTTCTGAGACAAAACTGGTTTAGTAACATGTTTTTTTTGTTTAGATTTAACAATTAAAAAATTTGACCTTCAGTGACCTGAACTTGACCTGAAATTGACATTTACTTCACGCAAATGAAGTCAGATGGTAAAATGACTATCACTATCGAATTATACGTGGAAAATAATTCATAAAATATGTGTTGCATGACTTTCGTAGATATTTTGAGCATGGTGACCTTTTGTGACCTGACCTTGACCTTGACCTTGGCCAACAATCTCACTTTAGCTCATGCGGGATATGTATCATACCTTTGGCAGCACTTTGGGTGAAACTGGTCGCAATTGAAGGCTTTGGATGGAAAGTATGGCCCATAAACTCAAATACGCCGATTTTGACCTTTTACCTGACCGTGACCTGACATTTCACCTTTTACATTTTTTAGGATGCTGTAGATTCGTCTCATTTATAGCTTTCGATTGCCGCCTTGCGCGTCTCGCTGCAATGATTGGTTCGGAAGATAACCAGGGGGTGGGGCGTTTAACGCCCCCCCCCCCCCCCCTCAGTCAATGGCGTTCTGCTGAGACCCCAGTCAATGCCGGGTTAACATTGCACAAGACAGATTATCATTGATGGGTGTGCAAGGCGGATTTTATAAGAGACCGAAAGCACTAATTGTCTAATCCAGCATGTCGTTCATTCGCCACATCGGGAGCATCGCTTCATTCCAATGAGGATGTGAACTGATATTTATCCCGATAGATGTCGCTGTGTGCGGCAAGTGGTCAGGTGGACAGTGCGCCGCCAACAAAACTGCAGATTTCGCGTCCACGCTGGGGCTGCACGGCCCATTGCGGATGACTTGGTACAAGTGACGTATGTTGAGAAGGAAAAAACAAGCTTTGACCCCTCACTGCCGAGCTTATAGTAAATATATATTTATTGAAATATTTGAAAATGCTTCTGCTTGGTCTAATGCTTGGTCTGCTTCTGCTTCTGCTTGGTCTGATGCTTGGTCTGATTCTGCTTCTGCTTGGTCTGATGCTTGGTCTGCTTCTGCTTCTGCTTGGTCTGATGCTTGGTCTGCTTCTGCTTCTGCTTGGTCTGATGCTTGGTCTGCTTTTAAACGCCCCCTCGAACTCGGCTCCTATGGGTCGTTGACAAAAAGTTTTTGTCAACGACCCATAGGAGCCGAGTTCGAGGGGGCGTCTAAACGCCCCCCCCCCCCCCCCCCCCCCTCCGGCACGGCGAAAGTGGCGCCGTGCGTACGGCGCGGGTTGACAAAATGTTAAATTGTCCATCATAAGTGTCCAGTTTAAACAAGATACCGACAATCGAACGACAATCGAACGATATTTCATGTTTTTGTCAAAAACATGAAATATCGTTCGAAAGCTCGTCAAAGTTTTTGAAACTATTTCGTTATTTTTGTTTTGGCTCAGGTCAATATTGAGCCAGAGGTGATCGAAGGTCAGATTTTCCAGTTTTAGGACTTCGCTTCGAACACCCCCAAGTTTGTTTCTCGGGAACTAGGGGAGAGTGGGTATGACGACCACCATAACTTCGGAGCCTAATTTGGTCAGGTTAATCACGGCAAGTGAGACTGGCGTTTTGCATACAACTACCTCAAACATTTATCTTTCAATTTCCTGGCAGTGGACCCCTTCTTGTTGTTAATAAATCTGCTATTTTTAATTTGCGAAAAGTTTGCATAAACCCGTCTTACCCCACCCCATGGGGTAAGACGGTTTTTCTCGTATAGTAAGACGGTCACGCTATTTAAGCGCTGTTGGTGATGAAGGGCAATAAGAGTAGCAGTGTAAATAGCGGTGTTCTTGTTCTTGAATGTTCTTACCTAACAATTATGAGTATATTGTTAAGAACATGTCTGTTTAGGCAGGCAAATTGTGCTCAATTCGAATCTCCCCTTAGGCAGATCCTAACTAGGAATATAACTATGAAAGACGGATATATTCTTGACACTGCATGCATACTAAAATACTAACATGACTGTTTTCCCTGTCGACAATCTTGCTGCTCTCAACTCAAGATGTTTGATATATTTTTGTTTCAAAGCATTTTTATTTGAATAAGGTTCTGATGGTGAGACAGCCACCCAGAGCAAACGGTGACCCCACATTCGACAACAACAAAAATGTATCGGACACCATATTGAATCAAGATTCGCCCAGCATTGCAAATCAACACTGACTGTGTATACAATTACCACAGTTGAAGTCAAGTTTTTAACTTCAAGGAGATATACAAAGCAGTGGCGTATTTAAGGGGGGCCATGGGGGCCATGCCCCCCCTTGGCGCCGAAGTCACACTCCAGAATATGATGTGTCCATTGGGCACGGACTCCATTTGTGTGTAAATTTCAAGATAACCAGGACAAAGTTTTTTTAACTGATAATTCAAGCGGTTTTATACGTATTATCTATATGGTTCTTGAACAAAATAAGCAATGTCTACCTATATCTCTTTGAATATTACAATGGGAACATCAATATCATACACTCATTTATTATGAATAAGTTACAACCGGTTTCATCTAACAGATTTAACGCTGAAATAGAAAACAATCCGATATCCCGACTTTCCCGACCCGGCTCCGGTCCCGGTAAATTTGTTATTTGGTATCTCCGGAATCGTAGGAACGAGCATCAGCTGGCCTGCATTTCTTTTGGTGTTTGAATGCACCAATCATGCCAAATCATCAGCTGACCCGATTTTTGTCTGATACGCAACCGCGCACCAGTGCCACCAGGGGGCGTCGTCCCGGCATTTCCTATGTGTGGATCGCCCGGCGGTTTAACATTAGGTGTGACGTCACTGGGGAAGCACTCCGAGCCGTGGCCGGCCCCGTCGTCGCAGCTGTAATTTCGAAAGTGCGTCGGGTGCTTCCGAGGGTTCACTCTGGCCTCGGGAGTGCTCACTTTGGCCTGTTTGGCCTTTGGCATTTTTGTTGTTGTCGAATGTGGGGTCACCGTTTGCTCTGGGATCACTTTGGTTTCAGTGTGATTCATCGGTCTTCCAGAGGGCCATCTCTGACCTACCGAGGGCTCTCTCTGACCTGAAGTACAGGCGGGCCCGGGTGCTTTGGTGGACGAGGATGGTAGGGACCAGGGAAGTTAGCATTTTTCATGGATCTTTGGGGAAGCATGGCCCGGATGTCCCTCGACCCACCTGCGACCGCACCTAATAGCCTATACGCGACTGCATTAAAAAATATCCACACCGCACCGAGCCGGAGCCACAGCGGCAGGGCGGTGGCGGCCGAGTCGGAAATGACACCTCCAGTGACGTCACGCTAATGTTGAGAAAATGGAACGTTAAATGCCCGGATGATTCTGCCTGCTATGCCATCAAGCATGCTTTTTCTTTTCTGTCTATTCTTATTTAAAGAGCTTAAGGCTAGAATAAAGCAGATATGCGGGCAGGCTGCCGGGCCTGGTGCGGTGCTGCCAGATGTTGGCCGGGCTTTGTGCGGTGCCAACCAAATTTTGTGCGGTGGCGGTGGTGGTGCCGGTCCCTGCATTTGGTGATTTTTTTTGGCATCACTAGTTTCGAGCGAACTTCCCCCCCCCCCCCCGGTGGCGACGTCCCTGGTAAGACAAGACTCAAAACATGAATTGTGCTCCAAAAGCATGTGCCCCCCCCCCTTGGCTGATTTCTAAATACGCCACTGACACAAAGGCTTACAGAATATAATAGAAATAGTTCCAACCGAGAGGTTATTTTCGAAAAATAAAAATTATGAGTTAACTACGAAGAGCAAACTTACCCGACTTATCTGGGGCCGTGCGGCCTAAAAGGGGCATTCTAATCCTCATTTGATTTCGCTCGTAGCGTTAGTGGTTTAGCCTACAGAGGGGTTGGCCGTCTTACCTACCCTGGCCGCCTTACCCCACTCTCCCCTATGATGTTAGGAACAAACGAGAAGAAAACAAACAATCGAACGCTCTTGACAAATACAATCGCATTAGGTGCCTTCAAACTTTAGCTCAGGTCAATAGTTTAGGCTGCAGGTGCTGAGGTCATCAAAGGTCAAAAAGGCATTTTGTTTTCAAAACAGTTTTTCGCAAATAACTTTTTATATAATCAAGATAAGGCAATAATTTCTACACCATCGTATTTGTCTCGTCAAGGCGCTTCGAACCATATATTCTTGTTGACCAGGTTAGGTCAACTTACAAATTGACCTCAGGTCAAGGTCAAGTGGTGACCCAAGTGGGTCATGTTGCATATTGTGAGACGTGTCTCGCCGGGACAAACACATTGGTACCGGTATCACTTCTCTGTCTTCATTCTGTCGAGAGTTATTGACAACAAGTGTTGCTGACCTCGGATGATCTTGGTTGACTGCATTAACCCTCGCCCTACGGGAGCTTTTTTCACCTTCACCCTATGGGGGTGGGGGGGGGGGGCGACAGCCCCCCCCTGTTAACTTCCAAACCAAGCAACTTAGAGCAATGCGGTAAGAACCAGCATGTTGACTGTCATGAGGGGAATCTAACAGTATGCGATTTGTAGGTTTCAGGTCAATGGCTGACCTTCCAGGTCAGCCATTGACCTGAAACCTAAAAATGAATGACCTCGACCACGTCCAGAACAGCGATTTTGCTCTTCAGAAAACCTCAAAATTAGAAATTGATCAATGTAAATAAAAAGTCACGTTCCTAGACCAGTTTTGGCTCAAAAATACAAAAAGGTAATGATTTGTTCGCATCTTGTCAAAAAAAAAGTAAAAAAAAGTTATTTTAAATAATGACGTCATCAGTTTCTTACACTTAGAGAGCCATAACTCAGTCAAAAATGAACATATTGCTTTTAAATTTGGTATGAGTATTTTCCATACTCAGTTCTCTCACATATATTCCGGTTTTTCTAATATCTTTTTTTTAAAATGATTTGGTGGGATGTTTTTTTTAAATATTTTTTTTTAATTTAGGGGTCAAAAACCAAAAAAATTGAAAATCCGAGATTTCCATTTTAAAGAGGATGCCATTTTGTATCTTTGGTGAATTGCGTTTGCGATTTACTATAAAACTCTTTTTTCTACGATTTTCCCAATATTTCTCATTTTTTTACCAACATAACGTCATCAAAACATGATTATCTCCCAAACTAATGAACCAATTTCAATTAAATCTTTACAGCCTACGTATAATTGTTGTAAACTCAGCTACCAATTTCTTTTAGCAAGATGTACCGCATGTGTAAAAAGTTATTCAAGAAAAACCTCAGGGGGGGGGGGGGGGCTGTCAGGCCCCACCCTTAGGGCGAGGGTTAAATCACTGAACAAAAATGGCACCTGGATCATCAATAATGGCCTATGATAACATGATCCAGAAGGAATTGGACTGATATCATGTGTATCCTCAGAATAGGTATGCGTATTGCGTATCCTTTGAATATTTCCCCATTGACTTACAATGGGGTGGTAACGAAATTGACCCGAACTTAGGTCACCGATATACAACAAAAAATGAGATATACGAATTGTATGTACCTATGACCTTATGAAATCCTGTAAGTTTGAAACAAATCGTCAGAAACTGTGGCTATGGTACGACGGCAAACGTGTTTGGAGGTGGGGTCACGTGATCTGGCCTGGTGACCTGACCTGAAATGACTCGAGGTCAAGAATTTGACACAATGTGGGTAATTAATACATGAACAGCTGTGGCAAAAACGGCGGCGCTGCGCGCCGCTAAGTGCTACTTTTTTGCTACTTTAGCACCAACTAAGTGCTACTTTTCCACCAGAGAATTACAATTATACTAAGATTGCCAGGAAGAGGCAATCAGCTGGCTAACTCGCCCGACCACAAGTGACCACTAGCGCCACCACAGTAAGCTTCGGTTCATAACCCCATTCGCTGCTCCATTTAGCACCATCAGTTGGGAGTCTGCGCAGCCGAGCCGAGGTGCCGCCTCTGTGTAGGCAGCCGAGGTGCCGAGCCGAGGTCAACACGGCGTGGCGTGTCGAGCCTCGTGGCGTAGTGGCGTACTTACGGCGATCGACTAAGGATTGGCAATTACACCTCACCCTCCTCTGATCCCCGATAAAACTCCAGCTAACGGAACGAGCCACGCGACCGCACGTGGCGACGTGACTGGAATGGCAGGTGACGGTAATTGCCGCTTCTCAGAGGGGAGGGCCGAGACTGACTCGATTCAGCTTTTCGCGAGGGTGGATGCTACTGGAAAATCTGACGTAGGCTGCTATTGTGTATATGTGATATAGCCAGCCTTGCAAATTCTAAAAGCATGACATACTCCTCTGTTGGTGGCTTATGTGCTCATAATGGGACCGAGGGGTGTTTTATAATATTTCGATATAATTAATTAGATCAATTAAAAATCATAACTAAAAATAAAAAGCATATAACTATCGCCAGTTTATCACATTACGGCCTGCTTGCGCTTATTATGGTTTATGAAGCACGGTATGGATTCCATATTGCCTACATAGTTGCAGGTTCGGGGTTTTAGGACGCCGCCATAGTTGCAGCGCATTAACCCTCGCCCTACGGGGGGGGGGCCTGACAGGCCCCCCTGAGGTTTTTCTTGAATAACTTTTGACACATTAGGTACACTTTGCTGATATTTTTGGTAGCTGAGTTTACAACAATTCTACGTGGGTTGTAAAAATTTAATTGAAATTGGTCAAGAAGTTTGGGAGATAATAATGTTTTGATGACGTCATGTTGGTAAAAATTAGAAATATTGGACAAATCGTAGAAAACAGAGTTTTAAAGCAAATAGCAAACACAATTGACCAAAGATTCAAAATGTCATTCTCTTTAAAATGGCAGTCTTTGATTTGAAAAATTTTGGGTTTTTGACCCTAAAATTGAAAAAAACTGTGTTTTTTTAAATCCCCACAAAATCAAAATTTTCAAAGATATTAGAAAAACCGGAATATATGTGAGAGAACTGAGTATGGGTAATACCCATACCAAATTTCAAAGCAATATCTTCATTTTTGACTGAGTGATGGCTTCCTAAGTGTAAGAAACTGATGACGTCATTTTTAATAACTTTTTTTGTTGACATTTTTGGACAAGATACGAACAAATTATTACCTTTTTGTATTTCTGAGCCATCACTGGTCTAGGAACATGCCTTTTTATTTACATTTATCAATTTCTAATTTTGAGGTTTTCTGAAGAGCAAAATCGCTGTTCTGGACGTGGTAAATCCGAGGTCATTCACTTGACCTGGAAGGTCACCCCTTGACCTGAAACCTAAATATCGCATACTGTTAGATTCCTCTCATGACAGGCAATATGCTGGTTCTTACCGAATTGCTCTAAATTGCTTGGTTCGGAAGTTAACAGAGGGACTGTCAGCCCCCCCCCCCCGTAGGGCGAAGGTGAAAAAGCTCCCGTAGGGCGAGGGTGAAAACTTCAAACCACCACCTGAAGCCCGGTGGACAGCCAAACAGCGCCTCCTGGTTGGCGACTCACCCTCTGTTTGGCTACTCTTTTATGTCCGCTGGCAGCTTGGAGGCTTCAGGACTTGTAATTACGGCGGGGAGTTCCGTCCACGTTTATGCAGACCGTGTATCGAGTTGGACGCCCACGTGTTCGCAGCGGGTGACTGAGGAGGCAGCCACGCTCCCGGCCAACTCGAACGGCTGAAGGTAAAACTGCGCCGACTCTCCTCCAAACTGAACTGGTTTCTCGAACCCACCGAACTGGCCAGAACCATTCGTACCGGGAGACAAGGTGAAGCGATCGAGGAAGCATTTGCAGATGGGGTGTTCGTAGTTTCCAGGCTGTTAACTTTGTTTGTTAGGTGTTCTCCTCCGCTCGTGGAATCGGTACTCAGTGACCGCTCATGCTACCCACTGCCTCGGCGCCGCCCGGCCGACAATGGGGGTGTCGCCGGTGTCTGGTGTGTCCGTTGTCGGAATGGGTGTGTCGAGTCCGCCGGCCGCCTGTGACCCAGCTGTGGCGGATCGCTTCCCGCTGGAATGGCTGGTGACCGCCTCCAAACCCCCTCCAGTCGTGTCAGCTGTCCGAGGCGGTACTGCACACTGTCAGCTGTCCGAGGTGCTACTGCACACTGTCAGCTGTCCGAGGCGGTACTGCACACTGTCAGCTGTCCGAGGCGGTACTGCCCAGTCGCTTCAGCTTTCCGAGGCGGTACTGCACAGTGGCGTCAGCTGGCCAGCAGCAGTTACTGGCGACACGCCCGTCAGGCTGGCGACACGCCCGTCAGGCTGGCGACACACACGTCAGGCTGGCGACACGCCCCCCGTCAGGCTGTCGACACGCCCGTCAGGCTGGCGACACACACGTCAGGCTGGCGACACGCCCCCCGTCAGGCTGGCGACACGCCCGTCAGGCTGGCGACACGCCCCCCGTCAGGCTGGCGACACGCCCGTCAGGCTGGCGACACGCCCGTGAGGCTGGCGACACGCCCCCCGTCAGGCTGGCGACACGCCCGTCAGGCTGGCGACACGCCCGTCAGGCTGGCGACACGCCCGTCAGGCTGGCGACACGCCCGTCAGGCTGGCGACACGCCCGTCAGGCTGGCGACACACACGTCAGGCTGGCGACACGCCCCCGTCAGGCTGGCGACACGCCCGTCAGGCTGGCGACACGCCCGTCAGGCTGGCGACACGCCCCCGTCAGGCTGGCGACACGCCCGTCAGGCTGGCGACACGCCCCCGTCAGGCTGGCGACACGCCCGTCAGGCTGGCGACACGCCCGTCAGGCTGGCGACACACACGTCTGGCTGGCGACACGTCCGTCAGGCTGGCGACACGCCCGTCAGGCTGGCGACACGCCCGTCAGGCTGGCGACACGCCCCCCGTCAGGCTGGCGACACGCCCCCCCCCCCCCCGTCAGGCTGGCGACACGTCCGTCAGGCTGGCGACACGCCCGTCAGGCTGGCGACACGTCCGTCAGGCTGGCGACACGCCCCCCGTCAGGCTGGCGACACGCCCGTCAGGCTGGCGACACACACGTCAGGCTGGCGACACGCCCGTCAAGCTGGCGACACGCCCCCCGTCAGGCTGGCGACACGCCCCCCGTCAGGCTGGCGACACGCCCCCGTCAGGCTGGCGACACGCCCCCCGTCAGGCTGGCGACACGCCCCCCGTCAGGCTGGCGACACGCCCCCCGTCAGGCTGGCGACACGCCCGTCAGGCTGGCGACACGCCCCCCGTCAGGCTGGCGACACGCCCCCCGTCAGGCTGGCGACACGCCCGTCAGGCTGGCGACACGCCCGTCAGACTGGCGACACGCCCCCCGTCAGGCTGGCGACACGCCCGTCAGGCTGGCGACACGCCCGTCAGGCTGGCGACACGCCCGTCAGGCTGGCAACACGCCCGCCAGGCTGGCGACACGCCCGTCAGGCTGGCGACACGCCCGTCAGGCTGGCGACACGCCCGTCAGGCTGGCGACACGCCCGTCAGGCTGGCGACACGCCCGTCAGGCTGGCGACACGCCCCCCGTCAGGCTGGCGACATGCCCGTCAGGCTGGCGACACGCCCCCCGTCAGGCTGGCGACACGTCCGTCAGGCTGGCGACACGCCCGTCAGGCTGGCGACACGCCCCCCGTCAGGCTGGCGACACGCCCGTCAGGCTGGCGACACGCCCGTCAGGCTGGCGACACGCCCCCGTCAGGCTGGCGACACGTCTGTCAGGCTGGCGACACGCCCGTCAGCAGCAGTTACCGGGACATCGGCCGGTTTTGTCTGTCTCTGCCGGCCGGCTGGTACGGCAGCAGACCGGCTGGTCCCGGCTGAACAGCCGCCCGTCAGCTGCAGCCGTCAGTACGGCGACTGGGTTCTGTCCGTGTCCGTACCTGTGGAGTTGACAGGCGGCCGGGCCGGGCCTGGTCGGCTCTCCAGGACAGAGTAACCGGGCGGGGAGTGCGGACCAGTATCCAGCCAGGGCGTCAGCTGTCCGAGGCCGTACTGTACACTGTCAGCTGTCCGAGGCGGTACTGCACAGTCGCGTCAGCTGTCCGAGGCGGTACTGCACACTGTCAGCTGTCCGAGGCGGTACTGCACAGTCGCGTCAGCTGTCCGAGGCGGTACTGCACAGTCGCGTCAGCTGTCCGAGGCGGTACTGCACACTGTCAGCTGTCCGAGGTGGTACTGCACACTGTCAGCTGTCCGAGGCGGTACTGCACACTGTCAGCTGTCCGAGGCGGTACTGCACAGTCGCGTCAGCTGTCCGAGCCGGTACTGCACACTGCCAGCTGTTCGAGGCGGTACTGCACAGTCGTGTCAGCTGTCCGAGGCGGTACTGCACACTGTCAGCTGGCCGAGGCTGTTCCGTCAGCATTTTTTTTTTTAATTAGCTATCAATGCACAAGCAAGCGAAATCCGATGAGTTGTCAGAATTGTGTGAGACTTATTGGCATTGCCCCCCCCCCCCAAACAAAAAAAAAACGTTATGGATCCGCCAATGACAGTCACTCGCTGGAAACATAATTATTGAAACGTGTATTTCAAAAATGGTGTTTAACGACGAACCTTACATGGACTTACTGTAATGAAAAGTCGCCCCCAGACCGCTCCTAAACTTTGGAGGGGGCTGAGTAATAACCCTTTGCAACCTGGTGTCGACCTAATCAATGAACGGTTCGCTCTAGAATCTACTAGGCATATCCACCTATCTCCAGTTGTATGAGGCAGAGGTTCCAGAGGTATCCGATACAGAATGGTGGCGCTACCGTCGGCATGTTCCGTGCAGATGTCGCGTCAGTTCCTAAGGTTTAGAGTGCCAGTGCTGATAATTTGGGACTATGTGGAATGTGTGCAGTGGGCACATGCAAATGAGAATCCTGTAAAACTTAATAGAACCATGCGTTGATATAAGCGGTTTAGTGGCGTGAGTTTCAACTCGTAAGTTAGTTTTTTTAATAGTCGCTTATGTAAGGTGATCGGGCTATAAGGTGATCGGGTGGCAATGAAGGTACATTGTTTTTAAGTGACAAAGAATCATAAAATAACCGGGAACATTTATATCCATCTAGGGTGTTATGCAACTGTGGTATTTCCTTAAATATTGGAATGCTGAAGAACGTTGATAAGTATTAGGAATCCACTTACAAGAAACCAGTCACTGCCAAATCGCTGTGAATGTGCTAATAAGGGGTATTCGTACCTGAAAATGTTGAATATGGCATTGGTTTGGCTAAATTATCAAAATATCCCCCAAAGAAGTTTTTCGAAAGAAATATATCTCGAGAACATAGACTCCGCATAGGTATTCAGTATATATTGCGGGAAGTGGCGCGGATTTCAAAAGTGGCGCATGTTGTTATGACATTGTGTGCTTCGAAAGAAGATGTAGAAGACTCGGAACTTATGTTAAAAAAAATTGTTTTAAGTAGTAAGTACAAATGTAATGATTATCCTATAATTGTTTACATAACTAGCATAATATTGTCAATGGCGAAGCCGCGAAGGGTTTGCTCGCTAGTCAAGTAACGCTACTTTTAAAACACATGCTACCATTTTAAACTTTTCGACAGATACAAAATTGTCGACAATGCACCAAATTTCAGGATAAATCATCCAATATATTCGGCAGGAGTGTCCTTACAACCCCAGTAAACATGCCGACGTCGAATCAGCTAGACACGTCGGATATATCTCTGCATATGCTGAGGTCCAGCCGCGGTCCAGCCGACGTCGGCCCGCTGTTGACCAGACGTGCTCCGACGTGTAGCCGTTGTTACCTCGACATCGAGCCGACGTCGGCCCGACGTCTGTACGACGCTTGCCTACACTGACCCGATGTCTGCCAACATTGACCCGACATCGACCCGACGTTTCCCTGATGTCTGCCGACACTGATCCGACGTGTTCCCGACGTCTGCCAACGTTGACCCGACCTATGCGAAGGTCGGGTCCGCAAGCGCTCTACCAGTAATTTCAGGACGCTTTCCAGACTTCTGCAGGCATTCAAACACTGAAAAATGTATCCGAACTTTTCTGTATTTACATCAAACCATCCCAAGATCACACAGTATAAACACGGTTTAAGCGGCCACCTGGACTGCCGAGAACAGTTGGCCACGTTGTACACCCATTGTCGCACCAGCGTTTCCACATTTTTCAAAGCCATGCTTCAGGTTGATGGCATCTAAAAGAAGAAAAGGAGAGGGTGTCAAACGAGACACATAGTCAAACTGGCAGATAGGCAGACAGAGTAACAAACCAATTGAATGCTTGTGTACTTGATTGTTCATATAGTTACTGCAATCATTCACATTTGACATTAAATTGATTATGCTGGACGATATTGACCGAATACACATAAGAACTAAAGAAACAAACAGACAGCAAAACCGTACAACTGCCCTGCTCCAGCACAGCACCGCGTGCGAGCCCCGAGCCTACAGCGCCAACATGACTGCCCCGCTCGGCCGGCTGATTCCGCTGCGCTCGGCCGGCCCAACGCCGCGGGCACTGACCCGGTGACCTCGCCCGGTCACAGCCGGTTACTGCAACACCGACAGTCAAGCGCTAGAGAGCGGTATTATCACTACACTGCATTGGATAACAATATTAAATGGTTACATAACCTATGCAATGAGGGGACGCGGAATAGCCCATACGTCAGAATTAATATATCTGCGCAGTCATTCGTCTAAAATTACTTACATAGAATGAGGAACGTTTCTTACTCTGAAGGTCTCGTTTTGTCACACTTGTAACCAATAATCTTGTTTCTGCACATATAACGAATTCAAATTGGTCTTGGATGCTTAGTGCTTACACCTTCAAAACGCGCTTTAAGAAAAACCAATGTAGCACGACCTCCATGGCGGTGGACGATCGTTTAAGCAATATTGGTGCGTCGTTCGTACAAACTGTTCAACATTAAAACAATAATGGCTTTTATATTTCCATGAATGAATTAAATATATTCATTTTTTGATGATTTCTTCCAAGGGGGCTGATTTTGTCCAAGGGGGCTAAATCAGCAAAGATTTGGCCCCTTGGACAAGGCATTCCTGTGGCGCACGATTGAGGCTCCTTATCTGCCTTTGGAGCCGCAGTTGTCCCGCTCCGGCCTGAGGATGTCAGTGAGCTTTCAAGCTTTCAAGCTCGCCATCTCAAGACGGCGCTTGGACTGCCACCTCAGGCCCGCCATTCAGCTCTACTTGCGGCACTTGGAGTGCCAAGCATCCAAGAGACCCAGAGAGGCATGTTTTTTTGCGGGCTTTGCAATGTCTTTAAGTCAGAGCATAGACTGTCCAGAGCCATGACGCGAGGCTTAGCCTTGCTAGCTGTTGACCCTTCCCAGCTGGATGGATCGTTTCTGGGGCTCGTGCATAGCATTTGTAATTATAATTTTGGAAATGTTCTGTCTTTGGCCTCTGGGAACATCGACCCAGAAATGATCCATCTGCAGTCAGAGCCTGATGGAGTCGTTGACTCACTCCGTTTTTTGGCATCGTGCACAGATGAAACTGCCCGCCATCTGTTGCGCCTTATGATGATGCCATGGTATTAGGTAATCTATGGTGATACCGTCCTTTTAGCCTTGATGTGGTCTCTTGGGATGGTGATGTTGTACTGTACAATATCGTGATGCTCTGTTTGTGTGCAATGATGTGTGTGCGCACTGACCACTGCTCTTGGAATTCGTCACTACTTGTGATGCAAAATAAACGTGATGATGATGACATTGAAAGATAATCTTTTTTTTTATTTCGTATACAAAACAATCTGCTTGTCAATTATCTCAAAATTTACGGTACAAATTGTGCTTTCTTTGTACCTTAAGTAACTTACGAACGTATGCTAAGAAAGCTGACATCTGCCGACGTCGGCCCGACGTCGGAATGTTTACTGGGACCAAACGGAATATGCCGTAAGTGATTTCTCGACATGGCCTTCAAAACTGCTATCTCAGTTTTAAACCCCATGATAAGCGACGGATTCCTTTTCACCATGACATATGATTGATGTTACTTTATAAGGATACGGAATCAAACTTAAGCCGGATAGAAATAAATTAAATCATCCATAGGCGTAGGAACAGGGGGCAGGGGGACATGCCCCTCACTTTTTAGCAATTTTCCTCCCATTTGTTTATTTTGCTTAGGAAGGAAAATGTGTGACACCAAAAGGTTTGTCAAGGCGAGAGGAGCTCAAATCTGCAAAGAAATATTGCATAAGGGGATTTTGTTTCTTTCAAGACAACATCAAAATGTCACTGCACCCCACACACACACACACTTTTCATGGCGTCCCTGCAGTCATCAACCACACTATAAAACCCTCGAACCTGTCGTCTTCGGAAGTTTCAGCCAAAATCCCCTGTGCGTTGATTCATTCACGGAATCAGTCCAATCAATGCTGGGCCGTTCTCCGTAACATGTTCTCATTTCTGACACTGGCGGTCCGAGAATGGGGTGTGGGGGGGGGAGGGGGCTAAAATTTCGCTCCGCTTCGGCAGCGAAAAGTTGTTGACCGGGGGGGGGGGGGAGTGGACGAGTCGGGTCGTCGTCAGCGCAAAAAAATCGTTGAGCGGGGGGGGGGGGGGGGGGGGGGTGGCGTTGGGTTCAAAGCGAAAGTCATTGACCGGGGGCGATTTTTCTCTCTCTCCTTATTATCACTTCTTACAGCCAATGCAGGAACACGCGGGGTGAGGGACATCCTTGTATTGAATAACCTCCATGCTCCTGTGGGGGAGGGGGCATTTGCCCCTAATGCCTCCACTCCTCTGGATCCGCCAGTGGTAAAAACCAGACAAACCCAATTTTACCTCTTCTGTCGTTTTCAAACATTTTGTTTTGTAGATGAGTTCATGCTGAGTCTGATCTCGACTATTTGGAAATGCTAAAAATTGTGAGACCTCTACTCATAGCACCCATAAAATGCACCGGGATAAGTACCTAAGCATGGTGCAAAATGGGAGTCAGATTTAAAATTGGTACCTGAAATTACTTGAGACTGGATATGACCTGAGCCCAAAGTAGCCATCCCAAGCTATAGTAATTTCAAATAACCTTGATAATGAAAAATATTAACTTTCCCCACGCATTCACAAAGTGTGAATTTTATTTGGCTACATGTTTACAGGGAAAAGGAAAACAACGATCCCCAAGTCCCAGTCACAATTCCTCAAATACTGTCGAAATGCGTTCCACGCACGCTATTCAGCGCTATAAACTTTGGCGCCAAAACGCGACGTGTTTTAACTTACGTTGGTTGTAGGAATCGCTCCAGATCGCAAATAGCGCCAGACGCGCCACGCATATTTGGAAATGTCGAATACAAAGTCAAGGTCCATCCTACTTAGGGACAGTGGCTTACCGAGTATCAACTATCAGGTCATGCAGGTCATGACCCATGCAAAGCTGGCGGCCCTCCAATCAGTCACGACGCCCCTCTGGCCAGTGACGGCACCACTCCGGCCAGTGAGGACGCCCCTCTGGCCAGTGACGGCACCACTCCGGCCAGTGAGGACGCCCCTCTGGCCAGTGACGGCACCACTCCGGCCAGTGAGGACGCTCCCCCGGCCAGTGACGGCACCACTCCGGCCAGTGAGGACGCTCCCCCGGCCAGTGACGGCGCCCCCGGCCAGTGTGGGCGTCCCTGCCATAGACGGCGCCTCTCCGGCCCGTGACAGCGCCCCTCCGGCCAGTGACCACGCCCTCCGGCGAGTGAAGGCGCCTCTACGGCTAGTGACGGCGCCCCTCCGACTAGTGACTGTCCCACTTCGGCAAATGACGGCGCCCCTCCGGCCAGTGACTCTCCTTCCGCACGGTGCGGAAGGAGAGGCGCCCTCCCCCCCCCCCCCGCGAAATTGCGTCAATATTGGCGGCGGCCCTGTCGATCGGGTGGCGCCCCTCAAGGCAATGACCTGGTCCTTTGTGAATTTCTGCGTACGCCACTGCTTAGGAAGTCATAAGTCAGTCAACGCTCAAGATATTGCTTTGACATTTGGTTTGGGCATCGTCCATACTTGGTTCTCCAATATATATTCCGGCCTTTTCATATGATTTGATATTGTATATGATTTTATGAGAAAAAATACAAATTTGGAGAGAAAAAATCCACAAAATCAAAATTTCCAAACATGTTGCAAAACCGGAATATATATTGGAGAACGAAGTATACACAATACCCAAACCGAATTTCAAAGCAATATCTTAAGTTTTGGCTGACTTATGGCTACTTAACCCTATTTGTAACAGGGGGCGGATTCCGCCCCCCCCCCTCATGTTTTTCGCAGATATCTCCAGAACGGCTGGGAGCAGGCCCATGAAATTTTGGGACTTTTCATAGAATTGAACTCCGCATTTGAAGTCAAAATTTTGAGTTCTTAACTTGAACAGAGGCGGTTCCAGGGTACAGTTTTGGGTGGGTTCGGAGGCGACATTTGGCGAAAATACGGAAATGCGATCTTCACGGTTTCTTCCTAACTGCATCAAGTATGAAGGATTGATGCAGTTAGGCTTACCGTGATTGCAACAAGTGCAAATTAGATGATGTTAATGAAATATCATACAAAATTGCATGGCAGAGGCGGTTTCAGGGGCTTGAAAAGGGGGGGTTTCCAGGAAGTATTCAATGCTTGGCGGGAAGCCAATAGAGTAATGTAGGGGGAATTTATAGCTATCAAGATGTAAAAGATAGCTTCTGCTTCCATTATTTGCATAATTTATTACATATAGAGTTTCAGGGGCGTGTTCAGGAACATTAAAAGGGGGGTGACTGGCATGGTGATGACGATATGCCAGCGATAACGGCGCAATATACGTTTAGCTTATAATAATATATGCACATATGAGACCAGAAAAGGGAATAAAGTCATTTTTTTGCAGAGGCGCGCTCAGGAATGGAAGAAAGGGGGTCATATTATTGCAAGGAAACTAAGAGGCATGGGCGTACAATGACATAACATACTGCACTTTTCGGATGAAACACGCACCACAGGCTACTCTACGAACGATTATAAGATAATAGGCGAGTCCAGGTAGGGTAAAAAGAGGGGTAAGCAATGTTAATTGAAGTTGTAAGTGAAATAGTCACTGTTGACTAGTTAGTATCATACTAGCGGATAATATACTTATCAAAAGGTCTTGCGCCGCCCTAGTTTGGATCCTGGATGCGCCTATGATGAAGTACAACATGCAAAAGGAACTATCTATGATCCTTTTGAAAATACTACACATATTTATATATGTGTAGTATTTTCATTCACAGCACATATTTATAGTGCTGGGTAGCAACTTGTCTGCGGTTAATATTTTCCCCAAATTTACCCCCCTTTTTCACTAACCTGGTACCGCCTATGGCAAAAAAATATGATTTATAACTGTTTTTTCTAATGTCTCAATCACATACCATTTCATTTATCAAAAAACAACATACAAAAATGGTTTTATTACGCATTTACTTCACCCCCATATTGAGTGACCTGCACACGCCTATGATTTTTGAATTTTCAAACGTCACCGTTATACATCAGTTTCCGATTCAATCTCTATCGATTCATATTAGTTGTGTTAAAATCGGTCGATAAACATGAAAGCTATGTTGGATCAAAAATACCACTAAAATTTGTAGTTTTTGCCCCCCTGTTGGCCCCCTATCCCAAATTTATATATTTTGTTATTATTTATAAATGTAGATCGTATTGAGGGGAACCAAACACCGTTTCATTTTTGAAAATCGGACGGGTAGATCACGAGATCTCCGGGGGGGGCGGAATCCGTCCCCCCCCCCTGTTACAAATAGGGGTAGCCAGGAGCCTGTTACAAATAGGGTTAAGTATGATGGGTCTGGATTTTGTATTCGACATTCCCAAATATGCACGCACCACTTTCCCTCCTGCTACCAAAATGCTACAAAATAGAGGAAACACGAACGAGGAAAAAATAACCTTTTTTTTGTCGCAAAAAAAGTTATTTTTCGCAGTCAGTACCCATTTTGTATCGCCAGTTTCAGCGGATTTTTTTGGGGGGGCTAATTTCTATTGCCGCCACCGTCGAGCGTGGGATGGGGGGGGGGTTGCCCCTGCCGCCCCCCCCCCCCCCCCCCCCTGGATCCGCCAGTGATTTTTGAGGCCGTCGCGGGAAGCCGGCCGTGGCTGACGGCGGTGCGTTCTGGCGCGCCAAGAGCCGCGTCGGCGCTCAGCGTCGGGGTTGCGCACACACATAACTAATTAATTACGAGGCGGGCCGCCGGTGGGCGGACGGTTGCTGGGGGCGCCGCTGCATATTATCACAGGAAGGCGGGACGCTGACCGGGCGGAAACGCGGCCCGCTCTGCTGACCAACGCAGAGACCCGCCAGAAACCGCTGACAAGACAATGGAGAGAGGGTGGATCGGACGCCGATACGGAACTGGGCGGATAGGGGGGGGGGGGGGCAGAGCTGCGGGAAGTGGTGAAAACAGCAAGAGTTAAGAGCGAACAGTCAGTATTTTGGCTGACAATGCTGAGTACTTTTCTTCTTTTATATACATTTATTCCGAATGTTTTGTACGGATGGATTTCCGAGGTCAAGACCCGCGCTAAGCGGACCTTGTTGTGCAGGTCACCACCCGATCTCGCAATTCCTGTTAGCCGGCATAATTTAGAGACGAAAGTTGTACGTGCCCGACATACCTGGGACACGGTCCGCCCCGCTCACTGACGTCACCTGACCTTGAGTGCGACCGCTGCCACCGGCCACAGGCCATCCCAGTCAGGAGCAAATAGCGAGCGCCGAAGCGACTCGACCTACCGGAATAGGTCAGCAGGCCAGCGCTCTCCCACTGAGCTACAAGGGCGGACAAACTTTCCTACATACTTTCCCTACATTCATTTTATATTTTAGCACAGATAACAGGTGACCTGGATTTGACACGAAAGTCGAAATATTCGGCCACTTATTTTAAGCACAGCAGTGAACGACGGTGCTGGACTCGCATGTTCAAGAGCCGAGACATAAAAGTGTATCAGCTTAACAGTTCCGTTTCAAATTTCGGCTCTAAAATAACAGGCCGAAAATTTCGTGTCAAATCCAGGTCTCCTGTTATCTGCGATTTTAGTTAAATTTCCATATTTCATTTTACGTTTAAATGAATTATGCACAATTGTAATTCATTTTAAACTCAAAATACATTCACAATTTGCGGAAATCACTCACAATATATTTGGCATATTTGGCATATATTTGGAAGCTGGACTACCTCAGAAGACCGAGTGCTTAAAATATGTGGCCTCAATGTCCAGTCTCTCAAACCAAAAACTGTCGAGTTATACCACGAGATCACACGGTTCCATTATGATTTTGTGGCTGTTTCAGAGACTTGGTTGAAGCCTGTAACGCCCAATCGCTTTCTTGCGTTTCCAGATTATTCAATCAAGCGCGCTGATCGGTCACACGCTCCTCTCGGCCATGGCGGTGTAGCTATCGTGTTTCGCGATAAATTTGTGCATAAGGCTATTCATGCTTCTCTGTCAGACAGCCAGACATGCAAGCTGGAGTCACTTTGGTCGCTGTTCACCTGGAATAACAGCCGTGTGATTGTTGCTTCTCTGTATCGCCCACTACGTCGTACTAGCGTAGCGCTTGAGGCCGATTTGGAATCTTTGGAGCTCCAGTATCAGCACATCATCATCAATTACCCCGAGTGCCCCGTCGTCATTGCTGGTGACTTGAACTGTGACTGGCTTGATGATGTGTCGCTGCCCAAGAGATTTATCTCCGATTTTGTAGCTAAATATTCGCTCCACCAGCTTATCACTGTTCCGACTTACTCTACCGGTTCTTCACTTGACGTCATAATCACTAACAGGAACTTTTCAGTGAAAAGTGGGACCAGATTCTGTCATTTTAGCCCCCATCGTTATACTCGAGCCATGTTAGAATTGCCACGTCCACGTTTTAATCGCGTGTTATAGAGTGTCGTTCCTTTAGACAGTTTAACCTGCATGCGTTTGATTCTGACTTACTCGCCACCGACTGGAGCAGTGTGTTTTCATCCGATAATGTAACCAACGCTTGTGCAACATTTTTAGACCGGTTCTGCCCCATTGTCGATCAACATGCTCCTGTTCGGACCCTGACATTGTGCAACCCCGACGCGCCACCGATCTCGGACACGACGCGTAGTCTCCTCGCCGACCGCTCCGAGGCCCTGCGGCGATGGGGCCGCGGTTCGGACCGGTACCGGGCAGCGAACCGGCTGGCCCGTGTTGCTTTCCGGTCCGACAAGCGGCGCCACATCGGTGAACGTGTCACCGCGCGAGGGCGGGGTTCGGTTTGGCGCAGCGCGAGGGACATTGTAGGCAGTAAGAAGTGTGCTCTGCAGGTCACGCCGTCTGTGTCGCCCGATGCCATGAACTCATTTTTTTGTGAATGTTGGTCCTCGTGTCGCCGCTGAACTCGAATCCCAAGGCCCGCCCCCGGAGCTCCCTACACGCCTCCCGAGAGTAGTGGCATGCGCACTCCATCTCGGTCCCATCAGCCTCAGAACCCTCCACCAAATCATTTCCTCCATGCATAACTCACCTGCCCGTGGTCCCGACGGGCTTTGCATTCGGATTTTCAAGCTATCTTTCAGCTCTATCGGCCACATCATGCTTCATCTAGTCAATTCCTGCATCGTATCCAATGATATCCCCGCCGCCTGGAAACACTCCCTCGTCTATCCTATCTATAAATCCGGAGATCCTACAAATCCTTCAAACTACCGACCCATATCACTACTTCCAGTCATTGCCAAAATAGTAGAGCGCACGGTCCAGCGTCAGCTATACTATTACCTCAACTCCAACAAACTTCTATCTTCATCCCAGCACGGCTTCGGGCCCCGGCACTCTACCGAGACGGCTCTCTCATGTATCACGGACAGCATACTTTCGGCCACTGATCAAGGTCATATCTCTTTCTTGTGCTTGATTGACCTGAGTAAATGTTTCGATGTCATCAATCAAGATAAATTGTTAGAAAAACTTCAGTTGCTGGGCGTCGACACAACCTGGGTCAAAAATTATATTGGCGGTCACACTCAGAGTGTTAGCATCACTGGCTCCGATGGTCATATTAGTGCCTGTTCCCGTCAGGCAATCAATCAGGGCGTCTTCCAGGGCTCTAGCCTTGGTCCTGTCCTCTTCTGCGCGTTTGCCAATGACCTGAGTCTGTACGCCGGCGACGCACAAGTCGTGCAGTATGCTGACGACACTCAGGTCATTGTTTCAGGCCCAAAATCTGCGATACCGAACCTTGTCTCTCGCCTGGAGCTCTCTTTGTCGTGTCTCGGCGAATATTTCCACTTGAACGGCCTTAAAGTTAACGTTTCCAAATTTGAGTTTATCGTTTTAGGTTCCAAGCAAAATTTGCGCAATCTCCCAACTATCAATGTCTCTTACCGTGATACATGTCTGACGCCTAGCAACGAAGTCAAAAATATCGGTCTTATTTTTGACCGACATCTGTCCTGGGACACACATGTTCGAGCCCTCTCGCGTAAGTGCTGTGGTATCCTAATTGCCCTTTCCCACCTTCGTCATTACCTTCCTCCCGAGACCCTTCCTGAAATTGTTACCGCCTTGGTCATCTCACACATCCGCTACTGCCTAGCAGTATATGGGAACGGCACTGCCAAGAATCTTGCCGCTATCCAAAAGATTGTGAACTTCGCTGCCCGGGTCATCTCAGGCAAGCGTAAATTTGATCATGTATCTGATGTGCGAGATGCACTCGGCTGGCTCGAATCCCCCCCAACTTTTCCACTATCAGTCCTTATGCCTTCTTCACAAAATCATCAGTGCCAGATAACCTGAGTGCATCGCCCGCCAGATATGTGCCAACCGAGACAATACTGCTCATGCCCGCTCAACCCGACAGAATCATCTCCTACAGTTACCCGCTATCCGCACAGAGGCCGGGCGGCGTCGATTTATGTACAGGGTCCCACAGCAGATGAACGAGTTGCCGGCGGACATTCGGAGCTTGAAGGGAGCGCACTTTAGAACAAGGCTGAAGGCTTACCTACGTGATCTCGGTGGCTCTTAATCCATGTGTTTTTAGTGTTTTAGTGTCATTTAAGCATTCATCCGTTGTTTTCTCTCATGTTTCTTATAGTCATGTCATAGTTGGCCTGTGTATGTCTGCGTTCGGAACGAGTGTGAATGTTTTACATGCATGTCATTGTCCCATTTTACTGACGAGAGGGCCGTAATAGCCACAGTTGATGTGGATGGTCTGTAATAAAGTACTACTACTACTACTACTACTTGCAGCCGGGCATAGGGGGCCCGTAAAAATCTCCCGGGTGCAGGAGCACCATTTGTACCCCCCTGGCTACGCCTCTGATTGCACACAATAACGACGGACTTACGCATATATACGCACTACGCAGGCTGCTTGTAACGTAAACAACCGTTGTGAGGACCCGAAACAAGTTTCGGGCGCCCGAAACTTCTTCTTCTAAAAGGGGCCTACTAGTGCTGTATCGAAATTACTTATCGTAGCGAGGTAATTATTTCACCACAACCCGTTTTTCGATCTACTCTACAAGTCGGCTATCTCAGTTCAAAACCCCATGGTATAGGTGAACCTTTCATGCTATTCCCTTTAAGCTTCCTGGCTCGCCCTCATAATTGATACAGGGATGGTGGCTAGATTCCGAATTCTTGCTTTCCTTGGAAGCTTATGCTGAATGTTTGTTTTAAAGGAACACTGATCTAACGATGAGAGAAAGTGAAAAGGTATCCCAGGGGAACCGAAAATGTAACCAACGAAGAAAGCGTTTTTCAGTTTGGTCAGGTGCACCATAGCTGCCCCAGCGCGTGTTGCCGCCTGAATGCCGTCTGTTCCGCACGACTGACGTGTCGTGCGGCGCAGTCTATCAGTTCAGTTGGAATTCGGCCAAATAAACTCGAGGGCAGTGCGCTCACCAGCGTGTGCGCCACCAACGCTAAGCACCAACAAACTGCATAGGTTTAGTGTGTATTGCTAATGTTGAACATCTCTATATATTAGCTCAGAGGGATTGTACTTGCTTACGCGTATGTGCTTTGGCTTTTTCGTTCTTGCCAGCCCATGAGACGTGGAGTATAAGATAACATCAGTTCAGTGTGCACTCCCAGCTACTTACCCATCGTCTTAATATACCATAACAAGTTCAGGAAACATTTTCTCTGCACGGCCAATTATTCATATATTTCGATCGCCTCGTGTCGTGCGGCTGCCATCTGGTCGGGCCACGCATGGTCGGATGTGCGCTACTCTGCTGCCCACGACCTCCTCCTGTAACAATGGCACGCCGCTGGGCGCCGGCGGCGGCCTCTGGCGCCTCCCCGCGCCGCCACCGCCGCTCGAGCGCCGCCTTTGTCACCGACGCGCCAGATACGGTGTGTGTGCCGGAGGTGCGCCGCCGTCGGAGAGCGGCACCGTTTCCGGTCCGTTCGGGGCGGGCTGGAATGGTGACCAGGCTCGGCACGGCAGCGGTCTCCGCAGTGCGGGATGCGAGTGCGGTGCCCCCATATTGGTTGTTCTTGCGGGATGTGTTTCTTGGTCGTTAAACCCGTGGCGAGGTGCCGTCGTGGCGGCCAATCTGCAAAGGCTTAAATAGGGCCAGCTGTTTGAAATCCCGGTGGGGCTATGCAGAACGGCGAGGTGAGAAAGTTAGGCGGTGGTGGGGTTTGAAATGACCTCGTTATCCGTACTCTCCATCAGGCTGTTGTTTCGCAGATAGGCTGTGTGCGGCATTCTATTGGTATGACGTAGATCTTGACTTTTACTCCCTTCCGCCCTAGTGACCCCAGACGGTGGCGTCCCACAGGGCCCAATGGGCTAATGGATCGAACACACGGTTCGTTGGAAGGGTTCGGAGGGCTCAAACTACGGGAGATGCAACATTGGAAAGCTCAGCTCACGCAGAATTCAGCGATGTACATTTTTCACAAATCTGTCGAGGGCTTTCTTTAATCGACATTTTGTCCGAATTCGCGCCCCTTTCGTTTGGCCAGGGCTATCGCGTATGGTATGGCGAAAATGCAGACCAATGACATGTCTACCGATTTGTCATACTCTGCACGATAAGGTCTCATAGAATGCAAAGCCATTAGATGGTTTGGTTGGTTGCACGGCTGCATCAAAGTCAAGCGCTCCCGGTGTCGGCACTACGGCGCACTCCCTCCCGCGCCTCACGCGCAGAATCGCCCCTCGCGACACGCGAGCTGAGCACTGCGCGCCGCCGACCCGGCTTACGGAGCGGACTTTCGCCCAGTCACGGACGAACGGTGCATCGCATATTGAAAAACCTAGCTCTGTCCACTAGCTCAGCTATTCAACGAGATCGTGACAAATTTCCAGCCACCTCCGATCGCTACAAATCGTACTTTTAGACAATTGTATGCACCATATTTGCCAAACGTAGCCTCTGACCGGGACTGGCCGCCGGCCCGGCACGGTCAACTTCGAGGTTGTACACGATGTGACGTCATAGGCCACAGCGCGGCCGCCGCCGGTCATGACCTGACCCCATGCCAGCCGGCCGGCGGCGACCGCGCTGTGGCCTCTGACGGCACATCGTGTACAGCCTCGAAGTTGATCGAGCCGGGCCGGCGCCCTTTCCCGGTCAGAGGCTACGTTTGGCAAATATGGTGCATACAATTGTCTAAAAGTACCATTTGTAGCGAAGGAGGTGGCTGGAAATTTGTCACGATCTCCTTGAATAGCTGAGCTAGTGGACAGAGTTTTCAGTATGCGATGCACCGTTTCTCCGTGTATGGCCGAGGGCCCGCTCCGTAAGCCGGGCTGGCGGCGCACAGTGCTCAGCTCGCGTGTCGCGAGGGGCGATTCTGCGTTGTGAGACGCGGGCGGGAGTGCGCCTTAGTGCCGACACCAGCAGCGCTTGGCTTTGATGCAGCCGTGCAACCAACCAAACCAGCTAATGACTTTGCATTCTATGAGACCTGGTCGTGCAGAGCATGACAAATCGGTAGACATGTCATTGGTCTGCATTTTCGCCATACCATACACGATAGCCCTGGCCAAACGAAAGGGGTGCGAATTCGGACAAAATGTCGATTAAAAAAGGCCCTCGACAGATTTTTGAAAAATTTACATTGCTGAATTCTGCGTAAGCTCAGCTTTCCACTGGTGCATCTCCCGTAGTTTGAGCCCTCTGAACCCTTGCAACGAACCGTGAACAGCTCGGCCCGAATCCCGGTCACGACGCGATGGAGCGCGCCGCCGGGGTGACGTCGACTCCGATTGATTGGATCAGTCGAGAAATTGGCTCCGGGCGCTGAACTACCCTGCGTTCACTACGTTATCAGGCTGCCACTGCGATGGCTGTGGATCAATAAATGATGCCTTCAGCTGTAACGACTCCTCTTTTACAATCAGGTACATCTGTCATTTGTTGTATCCGATGCCATTATGTTATCAGCGGTCGACTGAGCAAAACCGTCAGAAGCCGTCCAGGATCTGTTTTAATGTCCCGTTGTTATTTAGTGGCTAGTGCATTGTGACGCTATCGTGAAGTGGCAGTAAAATGTTGCGCTGAGATTGAGTGTGTCACATTATCGGAGGCCCGAGCCATCACGCTCAGGGACATATACATATAGGACATATACTCCAGGCTCAGGGACATATACATATAGCACATGATGTTGGATGCGCCATCAGTCTTGTGCTCAATTGGCTGTGACTGTCGCCGATTAACATGAATTATAACTGCCTTGTTGTGTTTCCATGAACCAAGTCGGGCGCATCTTCGCCTCCCCTTCTGCCAACAGGACTGTGCTGTCCAGTACCCATATGCGACCAGCTGTTCTGTGGGCCAGACATGTCTCCTATACCTATCCAGCTGGATGGACCGCCCTCTCCTCTGCTCCCGTGCAGTCTGCCGGCTGAGGTCCATTAACCTTCAATGACGGCGGGTCACTCCATCAGAGGGCGTCCCTGATTAGCGGGCTGGCGACTGACTTTCGACTGCCCGGCGCCGAGCGACGGCTCTCCCGGCTCAGAGGTCGATTTGTGACGCGGCCTTGCTGACGGCCGGGGAACAGAGTGGGTTGGGGTGTCAGAGAGGGTGACCGCCAGCCTTCGATCCGGTTCGCTCCGACCCGGTCCGGCCGGTGCAGTGGCGGAGGTGGCGGCGGCGGCGGCGGCAGCGGTGGCGGTGGCGGTGGGCGGCGGCGGCGGCGGCAGCGGTGGGCGGCGGCGGCGGCAGCGGTGGGCGGCGGCGGCGGCAGCGGTGGGCGGTGGGCGGCGGCGGCGGCAGCGGTGGGCGGTGGGCGGCGGCGGCGGCAGCGGCAGCGGTGGGCGGTGGGCGGCGGCGGCGGCAGCGGTGGGCGGTGGGCGGCGGCGGCGGCAGCGGTGGGCGGCGGCGGCGGCAGCGGTGGGCGGTGGGCGGTGGGCGGCGGCGGCGGCAGCGGTGGGCGGCGGAGCCCGGGGTTGGCTCTGACCGCTGCGCGGTCCGCTGTGTAGCGTAATCATGGCCGCTGGTCGAGGCTGGGCTGTGATGGATCTGACCGCTGTCTTCACCAGATGGATTATTCATAGCCGTGGCGGCAGCGGTGCCAGCTGTGGTCCGTAGACAGCCACCCCCTGACCGACGCCGAGCCGCCCGCGTCAGGAGCAGGCCCGGGCAACATCCGCTGATTGCTATACAATGTATGAGGGCTCAGCGTTGCTAAATATTTACTGCAGTTAATTATTTTATTTCTTTTGTTATTTTTCTTTCTAAGTTAATCTAAGTTCTTTCTAAAGTATATAATTGAATTCAGTTTTTACGAGCGACCGCGAAGCGCTCGCTCGTCCTTCCGTGGTGTATGGCAAAACATATGATTATGAGCGGCCCGGCCCGGCCCGTGGCGACGCTTTTGAGAAGCTTATATCTCTGCAACCGCATGTCCGATTGACAAGCGTACTTCTTTGCTGAGCAGCCCCATCTAACCTACCCTGTTGGAGACCAGTGCTGACTCATGTGGATGCCTACCACTGCGGGTGGCGCGTGCCGCGTGAGGGGTGTTGAAAATAATTTTATCGCAATAACTCCGCAACGGCTGGGCAGATTATGTGCAAATTTCGTGTGTAGTTAGGGACCCCTCAGCCGCCATTTTCACACAATTCAGGGATGGGGTGACTCTACACGTGCGCACGTGCACACCCCTATTGTATATATCAGGAACGGCTACGCCGATTGTGTTCAAATTTGGTGTGTGGTTAGGGACCTTTCATCCGCCAGTTTCCCAAAATTCAGGAGTGGGTGCTTGCTTCTGCACGTGCGCAGGTGCACACCCCTATTCTGTATCTCAGGAACGGCTGAGCCGATTGTGTTCGAAGTTGGTGCTTGGTTAGGGACCTCTCGGCCGCCGCCTTTCCACAAGTCAGGGATGGGGTGGCTTTGCATGTGCACACCCCTATTCTATATCTATGGAACGGATGAGCCGATTGTGTTCAAATTTGGTGTGTGGTTAGGGACCTTTCAGACCCCACTTTCCCACAAGTCAAAGGTGGGTGCCTCTGCACGTGCGCACGTGCGCACCATTTTTTGTATCTCAGAAACTACTTGCCCGATCGAGGTGAAATTCCCCATACATTTCCTTTGCGCTCGCTCGTTCATCGCCAACTACGGCGCCTTACTGGTATATCTATTTATGTTTACTTGTAATGGAATCGTCTTCCCTTGTTTCCTATATTAATATATGCTTCATTATAATGTAGGCATCTAGTAAAGATGCCTACAAGAAATACTAAGCCATGCATATTGTTACGGGGAAATGTGTGTATATTGTCACGGGAAATGTGGATTGCGGACACAGCCGTGAATATCTGATGTGCTAAGCCTTCGGCTTGGGAAGACATATCTGCCGCCATGACATGATCCGTTGATCAATGGTAGCCAATTTGTTGGATTTCGAACTGACGCCTGCATTGTGTCCATTAGAAACTGGTATTAATTTTTGAAGGACGGAATGTGTGTAGGTGCACGTTGAGGGTCTTTGCCCTTGGTATTGTGTATGCAAATTGTATATTCCCTACCATATTATTGCGTCCATTTCTCATTCATTGAGTGTCCCGACTAAATGACAACAAAATAAGTCTACTAGACCATGGCCGTCTGATGACCTTTCATAAAAGGTGTTTTGCCCATAAGTGTCGGCTCAAGGATATGGCTCTGTTACGTAATGCAGCGATTGAGTCACGATAAAAATGGGAAACACTGCATGATTGCTTCACTTGATAAAAGGCACTTCCCCAGTATGATATTTATCCGGTCGACCATTTACCATTTATTGACCATTTATTGACCATTTATTGACCATTTATTGACCATTTATTGACCATTTATTGACCATTTATTGACCATTTATTATCGGCCTGGGTCGTTTGAGCGGCCTGGCTGATTAGCTGGTGTGTGGCGGCGGCCGGGGGCGGCCGGGGGGGGGGGGGGGGGCGGAGGAGCTAGTTATCAGCGCGCACGGCTGGCTGGCCGACGGCTGACTCGGTTCGCACGGCTGCATCCAATCAGTGTCGGGCAAGTGGCGCGTAATTCGCTGGTCGGCGCCTCTGTTGCCGCCTCCGGCGGCGGCGGGTCGTCTGTCAGACAATGAAGGGCCCTCGACCGTGTCATAGCAGGAGAGTGTTCACTCCTCAGCAGCGGTAATAAGGCGCTCAACAGCACTGCGAGATCGGCTCGGTAGATACGGAATTGATGTTCTGATCAGCTCTGAAAGGCGCGACCTTGAAGGCGGGGAAGGCCACTCCCGCCCGCAGAGCGGTGTTATGAGGTGGCTGCACTGCAACGCCTTGAGTGGTAATTGGAATGAAATAAGCATTGTAATTTGGCCGCTTCAGTGACAAAGGGCCATTAATCAGCATGTCTCACTGCTAATGCCGCCTAGCGTCGCTACGAGTTGACTTAAGGCTGCACTTACAATGATTGGCTACTCAATTTATCCCGCCTCGGTCGACGAGGTGGCTGGGTTCACTGCTCCGGTGCCTTGCCCACAGTCGGACCACTGACACAGTGACACGGGTCTGCCTCCCTCCTCCCGCGTGCCCCGTCCCATTGGCGCGCTGGTCAGGTCCCGCCCCCCCCCCCCCTCCCCTGGGCCGTCACCATGCGGCGCACCTTTCCATTACTCGCGTGTCCAACTTGCCCCGCGCGGACATCAGTCAGCCGAGGCTGTCACGTCACGCTGTCATGCTGTCACGTCACGCTGTCACGCTGTCACGCTGTCACGCTGTCACGCTGTCACGCTGTCACGCTGTCACGCTGTCACGCTGTCACGCTGTCACGTCACGCTGTCACGTCACGCTGTCACGCTGTCACGCTGTCACGCTGTCACGCTGTCACGCTGTCACGTCACGCTGTCACGTCACGCTGTCACGCTGTCACGCTGTCACGCTGTCACGCTGTCACGCTGAGCTGAGCGAGCGGCCAACGCCGGGCGCGGCGGGCCGAGCCGAGCCGAGCCGGCCGGACGAGCGCCGCTCAGCCGCACCGCCGCCCTCGAGCTGCCCCGGCTGTGACCGGCTGCGCCGCGGCCGGCCCGCTCTGTTCTCCAGCTTCAGCGCGCCGCTGCCAATGCTGCCGAGCATTAGCCACTGGCTGAGGCTGACCCGGGCTGACCCGGGCTGACCCGGGCTGACCCGGGCTGACCCGGGCTGAGGCGGTTATGTTGGCTGAGGCTGACCCGGGCTGACCCGGGCTGACCCGGGCTGAGGCGGGCTGAGGCGGTTATGTTGGCTGAGGCTGACCCGGGCTGACCCGGGCTGACCCGGGCTGACCCGGGCTGAGGCGGGCTGAGGCGGTTATGTTGGCTGAGGCTGACCCGGGCTGACCCGGGCTGACCCGGGCTGACCCGGGCTGACCCGGGCTGAGGCGGTTATGTTGGTTGAGGCTGAGGCTGACCCGGGCTGAGGCGGTTGGAGATCCCTTTTGATCCTCCCGACTGCCGGTCCTCCATCCTTTGTCACGCCCACGTTACCCCGGGTCTGGTGGTCGCTGGCCACCGGGCATGTGGTGGCCTCGAGCTGCCCCCCGGGAGTGGTAGCCGTCTGCATGGCGTGGGCTCTCCTCGCAGCTTCGCGCTGCGGGGAAGGGCCTGTCCATGGGCGGTTGCCCGGTCGGCGTCCATTTTGACCCACTTTACCTCTTCTCCTTCATCCCATGGCTGCGCAATGGTCCAAGTAGACCGAAGCGGCCTTATCCTAACCAAACCAAACCTGAGGCGGAGGAGACGGAGAATAATTGTACTGAGCTGCAGTGATGTGGACGTTTGTGAGAGAGATCCTGGTCAAGTACATATGTGCTTTGCGGCTTAGCACCTGCAGGATATTGGATCATCAGCGTTTTGTAAATCCGAAGTATGCTGCTTTGTTACATGCTAGATGTACTGGGTTTCGACTACACAATTACCACTACTGATCCTTTCAAGACAGCTGTTTCTTCATTGTTGCGTCCAACTGTCGAGTCAGCGCCCCTCGGTAATAGAAATTGAATCAATACTACGTAAATCAGACGGGAAATGACATTTTTCCCCAACTATTCTGACGTGTACTTTAAAATGGTATACATATAGTACAACTTAGGTCTGTATGCAAGCTCTCTATTATTTTCGGTCTCAACATGAGTTATTACCGTACCGTTATTATTGTCTTCGGCCAAAGGCGTGGGCCTGTGGCAGGATTGGGCATCCGCTGGTTCGCAGCATGATGGTTTGTCCGCAGGCCGCCCACGTGTCTCTTCAGCTTAAACTTAACAAGCTTAGAAGCAAAGTTAGGTGTACTGCAATGGGCAGTTGGGACTTAGTCACTGTGCTAGTCATTATGCAAGGCGATCTACACGTAGATTGTTGTAATTAGTCCTAATACTTTGTATTTATGGATTTTCGGGGCTTAAAGGATTTGCATAACACAGCTGTTGCATGAACTTTTGCCGTTCCTTACCACAGTTCTAGTCCATAGGAATAATTAAAAGATAGAGACGACATTCCGGAACCAATTATCCATGTCCTTCTGCATCTTTCTTACGTTGTTAAAAGCTGACGCTTACTTCAAAGAAAGTTAACAAAAAAGTCAGCGAACCACAGAATCTTGCTTGGCAAGTTGCAGAATACAGTGATCGCATGCTCAATACATTTGGCTGGCTTGTCAGGTTTTCACATGAACAGTTTCTCGAAGGGTTTATTTTGAAATGGCATTGCAAACCATGTTTGTTTACAACAATGCAGTTCTGGGACGGGTGGAATTGGTTCGTTGTTACTGTGACTTCTCTAAGGTCGTTTCTCAGGCTGGATAAGTTATCTCCTGATCATTCAGTTGGCGCGCGTTCACAGGCTGTATAAGTTATCTCCTGATCATTCAGTTGGCGCGCGTTCACAGGCTGGATAAGTTCTCTCCTGATCATTCAGTTGGCGCGCGTTCACAGGCCGGATAAGTTCTCTCCTGATCATTCAGTTGGCGCGTGTCCAGTTTGATCGGTGTCCACCAATCAGAGACCGATTGTGCTCTGTGTCTGGGCGGTGAGCCGCATCCCCGCCCGCTTTGGAGCTGGGCCGGACCCGGAAATAGTCCCCACCCCTGCCGGCCGCGCATAAACCGCCACCGCCGCTGGCTGGCACAGCCGTCCCTGAGAGGGGAGAGCTATGTCCCGCCCGCCTTGAGACGGGAGCTGCACCGAGCCTCCGGATCGGCGCCGGATACCTGATCGTCACTCACTTGTCATTCGTCGGCAGCTAATGGGGACGGTGGGATTATCATCGCCACTATTAGTCGTTAACTCACTGAATGTGTTTCTAAGAAACGGTAATCTGATTAAACAGATGTGGCCGACGTTATGCTTTGATTCATTTTTTTTTAACATGCTAAAATGGCTTAACATTTTACTTGCATTATACTACTATATTCGCCACACTAATGGCAATAATGGTTGTAATACCTCAAAGGTCTGGATATACGACGGCTGTTTTGCATTTTGTATGAGTTTTTTTCTCGGTTTTCAGATGTTTTCATCATCAAAAACGCATCCGTGCCATTGCACTGTATAGCGTCGTCCACACGGGAGAAAAACATTTTTATTTTAAAAGCGGAAAAAAATGAAACGTGGAGTCAGTACTTAAGTGTTGACAGTATCTCAGAGGAAGAGTGAATGCGGGAACGTGCAATATTTTACTCGTATCACCTGACTCCGGCACACAACTATTCGCAGTATATGAGTGAGTCACAAGCTAAAATAAGCAAGGAAGCTGAACCATGAATCGACAGTCATCGACACCATGAATGATTCCTCTGTTAATTACTCTGCCACTGACAGACTCTGACTCTGCCACTATCTTTGCCACTGACAGTTGTTTGTTTCTCAACATAAATATATTCGCAGTATTTGTGTCATGAACTGAAATAAGCAAGAAAACATAATTCATTCTAAAATCTTCGCACTTATCACAATGATGTGGTGACAATTATCAACATTCGTCTTTGTCAATAAACACTAATTTCAGAGCTTGTGATTTCTTGCCATCCTGCAATATTGTTTAAGGGTGCGTACTTGGCCTTGCCATTCTTGTAAGCTACAGCACAAACGTATATGCAGACTTGCCAGTTTGTACTGGTTATGACAACAGATTGATAATGTAGGCAGACAGCCCATTTATTCTACTGGCGCTTGCTCCTTGATTAAACTGGTAGTTGGGGGAACCGGGGCGCTAATCTATCATCGCAGCCAGTAGCGGCCTCTTCATCGCATCGTGCAGAGGGATGCTCTGTTAGGCGAGCCGCAAAAACAACGGCCTCACTTTTGCCCTGAAACCTTCAAGGAACCCAACCGGACATCCGGTTGTCATAAGACGGTCGGTTATTCCGAAAAACGAAACATGTCATTCCAGTGCAACGCCTAGTAACGAGCAAATGGGCAACAAGCAAACGTTGAGTGGTAGGCTGTTCCGCAATACAGTCAAGTACAACAGGACAGCCTACCCCCTCAGACATTGAGGCTGGTCTATAAGGGTAGCACTTTAGCAGCACTTTGTTTGGTAACACTTTGCACTAGCAGTACGCACTTTGTGCATATTGCTAACTTACGCTGTCTAGTACTGACTGACAGCTGTTGTCCGTGTCGCTACATCAAGTCCGATAAATTATCTCTCATCGGCCATCATAAGAATGACGAACCGATATGCTAAAGTATGGTCACTCACAGGCACTTTTCGAAAACCTTACATTTGCGTCCTCCTGGCCGACAGTGTAGGTAAGAGAACGTACTCACTGCGGGTAGGAGTACGCACATAGCACATAGCTGCCGTGTGTTTCAGTGACGGGAACCTTTACAACGAACTGTAAATATAAACTCTCACTCTTACACGCTTATGTCCCCAGGCATGAACCTACGGGGTATCAACATCAAACATGCCGTCAGACATGTGCATGGATCCCAAAAATGGATCCCGGGATCTGATCCCAGTGATCTGGATCCGGGATCCACTGAGATTATAGATCCACCCTCTCAGTTTGGCCGTCGGATCTATTGAGATCATAGATTCAACCTTATATTTGTGCCGTGGGATCAACGAGATCATGGATCAAACCTTATATTTTTGCTGTGGAATCCATGGGATCAAATATCTAACATTGTATTTTTTGCCGTTGGATCCACTGGGATCATGAATCTAGACCAACAAAAGACCCCGTGGGATCCAGAAGATCCTGGATATATTAATAAATGGCAGCTGTACAAACAAAACATTCAAATAAATATCAAAGGAAAGTTGAAAGCTGAAGCAGCTTCAAAATTTAATATGTAAAAATATTATACAGCTTATAAATCATACCAATACCAATTACCAATACACAATTAATCATTACACAATCAGTCATTAATATGAGACTGTCTAACAATAATATCATACATTATTGATGATGTACTTTACATGTGTCAGTTGCGAAGTAGTGTTTCATATATTTAGCTTGCTATGCCGGATATAAGTAATAAATTGAGAGTGCAGAAAACTGGTCCCGGCATCACAGCGCTGTGACTAAATCATATTCACTGTGGCACTAAGCCGGGACTAGGACAGGTCAAATGAGATAAAGCTGTGACCTTATCATACTAAAGACTAAATCAGGCGCATGTTCCAAAGTCCAAACATTTTGATTGAAACAATTGTTCCAGCTGTTCATTTGGTTTGCATTCTATTTCTGAGTCACTATGTCAATCAACACTAAAGATTGACTGACTGACTAAAGATTGATACTTTGTATCACCTATAAACTTTTCAATGTTGGTCGCTTAACTTGGGTATAGGATAGGCGACACTCATAGGACTAGGTTTTCATGAAGTAACCAACTTATACATCACTAATTTATAGCTGACACAAAGCCAGTGGCTTTGTATCACCTATACACTTTTTTGTTGGTGGCTTCAAGACACCAGCAAGAAAAGGTTATGGAAGAAAACAAACACCAAGCCACTAAGCTTACTTACTTCACTAAAACTACCTACAACTACTACTTAAGTACCTATTAACTAAGCAGAGCAAGAGTTCCGGAGATACCTTCCTCTTAAATCTCACAGTCACAACTCACAACACAACCAACTTGCACACCCACATTTTGCATGTTAATGGATCATTAAATGGAAACAGGATTCCAAATTTCCAGTAGCCTCAATATTTGCTTCAGATGATGATTCAAGTAAATCAAGACATGGGGACTTAAATAAAATTCATCCAAATTCCAAATACCTCCAAAGCCAAGCTAAGGATTATTGTTATGTAATAATGTATCCAAGCACAAATAATTTACCAATTATATTTCACGTCTCTGATGCGTCACAAATGGCGCTGTACAAAGTGAAAACCTCTGGTTGGCAGCACTCGGGCGTTTATGTCGGTTTATGTGTTGGTTCCAGATGTTCATAAACGCAGCATATTTATCGTCTACAGAAGTGGCGTCGTAAATGGTGTTCCAGTCAGATAGAAGAAGATCCAAACGCATGCAGCCGTAATTAGTGCGTTCTGTGATGCGCATTGTCACTTGGCGTTTTGGTGGTCTCCGCCTGGGAAAAGGAGCGGCGATCATTATCAAGTCGTGGTCGCTGAAGTTGCATGATATAACTTCTGCGTGATTGTTCAGGCGGAGAACGTTAGTGATAATGTGGTCGATTAACGTGCCGCTGACTGGTCCAGTGGGCTGTTGGATAAGCTGTTGAAGCCCGAGGTCCTGTAAATGCGTGGTGTATTGTTGAACTCCAGGCTTAGCAAGGTCTTGTATATCCAAATTTACATCACCGAGTAGGAATAAAGGCTTGTTGAGACTGATGACTTCTTCTAGTTGATCTCTGAGGTCGTCCAGCGCTGCTGTAGGAGCATCAGGCGGGTGGTAGACTGCCCACACAACGACTGACCTGGCTCCCGAACTAGATATGACTATCCATAGAGTTTCCAGTCGGCTGGCTGCTGTCGGTGTCATTTTGAGTCACCATCGTGTCTTCTCTTACTATTATAGCAACTCCTCCTCCACGGATGGGTTTTTTTGCTTTCCGTGGTCATTTTCTGTCAAAACAGAGGACTTTATAGCCGGGGAATATAAGCAAATTTGTCGGCAGCAGCACCCGTAGCCCACGTTTCTGATATACAGAGACACTGAATGTTACTGGTTTGAAGGAGAGCACGAACAGCGTCCAGTTTATCTGATGACATGATATATTGTGCGTTAATGTGTCCAATCCGTAGCTGTCTCGTATGCGTCTGGTTGGCAGATATCGGGTTTGAATCGCGTGTTCGTGGCACTGTTTTCATTATTCGCGGTCGGTCTATACACTGAGAAAACAACATCCCGATTGAAGGTCTCAGATACCAATTTTCGGGCTCATTTTCCCTATTCAAAACAGACCACACGTTTTGAGTCTTCCTGCTAAGCTCAATTTGAAACTAGAAGTAAGGCTCATCTAGTACAGAAACTGGTCCGAAATACAATCGAAAACTGGCCTCACTCCTTCCAGTTTTCGGTTGATACCTAAATCCGAGTCAAACTGATACTTGTTTAAAGTCTCAAAAGGTGTGGTCTAAAACCCAATGGGAAAATGATACCTGTTTCAGGATTCATCTGTACCCAGTTCGCGGTCGAAGCCAGAACTCGGTCCCCACTGAAACTTGAATAAAGCCTCAAAACATGTGGTTGCAGAACACTGAAGCCTATATCTGGTTTCGAATGTCTTCATCCCGGACTAGCGGTGAATCCACTCGCTAGACTCAGTTCAATGTTTCGCAGCCTGCAGACCCGGTCTCAGCCTGCAGACCCGGTCTGCAGACCCGGTCTCATCGATTAATTTAAAAACCCAGCAATCAAATAGTACATTAACAAAACACGCTCGAACACATCGGTAGCTCCGACAGCGGAGGCGCGCCGCCGCTGCGATCACACCACCGAAATAAAGAACATGGTAACATGACTAGCATGAGAACCCGTGGTACGGCCCGAAGCTGTGTAAGCTTTGGGCCTATAAGTCTTAAGAGCTCCCAGCTTCATGCCACGACTGTGGTGCCCAGCACCTGCGCTGTATAATGTGCAGAAACACCGATACATCATTCGCAGGAAACTTGGCGAAAACATGGAGAAAAATATATGGGCGATGGCCCATAGAAACAGGCCATCTTGCACCGTGGTGTGCCGGCCGAGCTGTTGTTGTTTGGTGCCCCCCCCCCCCCCGCCACGGTTAGCGCAGGGGCGTAGCCGGCAAACGGCTCTGGTAGGGGGCGGTAGCCGGAGGCCAAAGCCACATCGTCCCGTTGAAGGCGCTCCGGATGGCCGTAGATGTTGCCCAGCGAGAGCAAGCGGGCCCCGCATAGACAAGGGCAGCGAAGCAAGATGTTCTGCGGCGTGTCCGCCTCCTCCCTACAGACCCGGCACCTGATACACAGACAGGGGCAGCGCAGTAGGATGTTCTGCGGCGTGTCCGCCTCCTCCCTACAGACCCGGCACCGGGCCGCTGGACACCCGATGTCATTGCAACGCATGCAGGAGTCGGTTGGGAGGTGTCCAATGCGATTGATATATTGTTCTGATCCGCTCTAATGTCCAGCTCGCAGTTGATGGATGTCCACAGCGGCTTCACGGCTGTCGCCGCGGACTGGACCCTGGAGAGCCTTGGAAGATGAGTTTATACCAGCCGCCAGCCAACAATCGCTGCCACGATCGGCGTGCAGCTCTGGCGGCGGCACGGGTGATGCTGCTGGTGTCGATGCCGACGGGCGTGTCAGACTGGTCTAGGGACGAGGCTTCCTTGGCGAGGGCGTCGGCCCGCTCGTCTGACAGCCGGCAGTGCGCCGCCACCCACTGCCCGCGGCCAGCCAGCGAGCCGAGGAGCTCCCAGATCGCCGCGCCCAGCTCCGTGGTTTGCGCAGCGGAGCCGCCGTCCGCGAGCGCCGCCTGCGAGTCGAGGCACACGACCATGGGCCGCTTCGCTGCCGGGCCGTCGAGCGCCTGAACCGCGGCTCTGAGCGCGACAAGCTCCGCTCGCGGGCTTGAACAGAGGCAGCCGGCAGGCATCCTGATCTCCCTGGAGTTTTCATCAGACAGAAGGATGAGGGCGCCACCTCCGCTGAGGGTCACGCCTCCGTCTGTGGAGCTGTCTGGCCAGATCCACACCGCCTCCCCCTCTGACGGCGGTGTGCGCAGGAGGTTCTACGCGGCGGTGTGCGCAGGAGGTTCTACGCGGCGGTGTGCGCAGGAGGTTCTACGCGGCGGTGTGCGCAGGAGGTTCTACGCGGCGGTGTGCGCAGAAGGTGCTACGCGGCGGTGTGCGCAGGAGGTTCTACGCGGCGGTGTGCGCAGGAGGTGCTACGCGGCGGTGTGCGCAGGAGGTGCTACGCGGCGGTGTGCGCAGGAGGTTCTACGCGGCGGTGTGTGCAGGAGGTGCTACGCGGCGGTGTGCGCAGGAGGTTCTACGCGGCGGTGTGCGCAGGAGGTGCTACGCGGCGGTGTGCGCAGGAGGTTCTACGCGGCGGTGTGCGCAGGAGGTTCTACGCGGCGGTGTGTGCAGGAGGTGCTACGCGGCGGTGTGCGCAGGAGGTGCTACGCGGCGGTGTGCGCAGGAGGTTCTACGCGGCGGTGTGCGCAGGAGGTTCTACGCGGCGGTGTGCGCAGGAGGTGCTACGCGGCGGTGTGCGCAGGAGGTTCTACGCGGCGGTGTGACGGGCTTCAACCGAGCAGCTCATGCCGCAGTCCGGGCCGACGGAAGTGGATATGGAGATGCCGGAGGTCGCGGTCCACGGTGGCAGCGCGACCTTGAGACGCGCCTCGACCGGGGGTACCGGACCCCGAGCTCGGCCAGAACCTTTCGTCCAACTCTCACCAGTCGGTGACGCTCGCGAGCCAGTGGCGGGGGGAGGCGGGGGCGGGTGGGGGGGGGGGGGGGGGGACACGGCCGAGCCGGATGCCCTCGAAGAGTACAGCTCCTTCGGTGAGGACGATCGGTCCCGTTGTACCCAGTGCCGTCGCTGGTGCCAAGGAAATCAGCCAGTGCCCACAGGACCTGCTCGTCTGAAATATACACAGAACAGTTTCAGCATGATGATATGCCTCTACTTCAAGACAGTCATCCGATGGCGACTACCAGAGGGACATCAGGCAGTGGCAGGCCTCCGCAGTCCAGTCCAGTCAGCGGCTCTATTGCACCGCCACAGCTGACCATGCAACAGCACCGCTAACCTCGCGCTGATCACAGCTGACCACGCAACAGCACAGCTAACCTCGCGCTGATCGTCAATACAGTGGTCCTACCAAGTATATCAGAACTCTGATTAGAGATGAACACCAGCAGCACACATGTACAAATACAAATATAAGTTAAAAACATGTTGTATGTCAGATACATCTAAATTTGGACGAATGGCATGGATGCCCTACAGTACCAATAACCTGCCAACAGCATGCACTATCCGATGTTTGGAACAATCCAACTTACTGAGATTTTAGCTATGTTGCCAAATCCAAAGTTAGATTATTTATGGTAGTGTCATGACATGACCTACCATAACTTAACGATTTTCATAAGATTTTCGGTTTCACAGTGCAACCTTTTTAAAAATATTATAAAACAGTTTTCTCAGTGTAGGTTCGTTAGGCACTACACGGTTGGATGTGATGACAGTTTCGATCATACGAGGAATGTCGGTGAGAGTTCGAGGTTGAAGTTTGCGAATGTGGTTTGATCGGTGTTCGTTATAAGGTCGGTTATTTAAAATGGCACTTATTCTGTCTATTATCTTGAATCGGTTGCAGTTTGTTATTATTCTAGCGAGTACGATGTAATTACCCTGCACACGTTTTCGGTGACAACACTTGTCGGTCTTGTGTGGTCTCGGTCTTGTGTGCCTTGATGTGTTCCCGTTGCTGTAGCTCGGCTCTAATGTCGGAGATCTTTGGGAGCAGCGACTGGATGGTGAGCAGCTCCCTGGTGATCCTGCTGTCGCTGGTGCAGCGCTGGGAGGTCACCAGCTGGTGACGAGGTCCCCCGTCGAGGGTCTGGGCGGCGCTCGGGCCCTGTGTCGGGGCTGGCTCCGCACGGCCGGCAGCTGGTGCGTCGGATCGGCCCGGGCGGTCGCCCCTTCGGTGGTCCGTCTCAGGTGTCGGTTGGCGATCTACACGACGGGGCGACGAGGCCCCAGCGCCGGGAGCAGTCGGCTGGACGCCGCTCCCTCCGCGCCCCGTACCGTTGGCGCGTCCATGGCGACTTTGATGATACCTATTCCAGAGGCGGATTCAGGGCCGGTGGGGGGGGGGGGGGGGGGAGATCAGAGCGCGGCCGTGGTTCAGGCGTCGTTGATGTTCATCGTCGATGGCATGACGACGACGTGCCTGAACGCGGTGGCCGGCTCTTCTCCCCCTGCGGTGCCGCCTTACGCCGCCACTGCCCGGGTGGGCACCGGGTGGCGAGTGATGGATGGCCCCGGGTGGCGGAGGGTCGGCCGTGTAGTTCCCCGGTCCGGCGCGCGGGCTGCTGTTGACGCCGACGGTAGGCTGAAGACGGTGGGGGAGTGCCCGGCCTTGTGATTGGTTGAGACGACGGTGGTAGATTCTTCCGGGAACGGTAGAATAGAGTTTCGGCGAGCGAAGCCCATGGCCAAAAATGAAAATACTAAACGAGGATAAAATATAGAACACGAAGGAAAAGATGCACGAAAATCACTTCAGGCAGTCCGAAAACACTACTTGCTCAAACGAGACAAATCTTGCAGTTGGCCAAAACTTAAAACCGCGCGAAATAACTAGAAAACGGAGGAGCGACGCGAGGAGGCGGCTGCCGGTGGAGGCGCTCGCACCAGCATCCATCAGCAGCAATGTATTGTCTGGACTTGATAACTTATAATTTGGTTATTAAATGCATCTTAATATAATAATATTACTATGCATGCTACTAAGCTAATGATTCGTTTCGCAAGATGAACATCGACCATTATCAACGTTTATTTCGATGTGGCAGCTCTTGTCGTTTCGGCGCTGTGGCCCGGAAAAAAAGAATACTTTCATACACACGAACACTTTGTCTTTGATATAATATAAGGATTTGAAACGTTATGAAGTTATCAGATACGATCTCTCGGAAATCAGATTCAACATTTCAGTATTTTAATGTTTGTTGAATCAACTTATCATGTTACTCTTTTTATTTTATCACAGTCGTAATTTAATGGAGACGTAGTTTTTAGAATAAAGCTGAATTGTCTTGAGCCGGCGTATCTCAGAGTGTTCGTGGCATTAAGGGTCTCCCCAAAGACCTATTCAACAACTGGACAGACATGCTGCCTGTTAGCCCGGCGATAGGCATTGCAATATGCCTCACTGAAACACAATCAAATTATTTGTGTTCTTGTTGAAATGATATATCAAATGAACGTTTGGCCGGTTACAAACTGGACGAGTGAAATATTGAACAATAAATTCCGTTTTGGATATGGTTATCTTAGAAGTACCAAACATTTCCCTGGCTAGCTTACTAGCATTTGGTGTGGAACGTGTCATGCCATCAGCGTATCAATGCAAAACAATGTTCATTCATTGAGCTTAATGCACAGCACATTTCCAGTAATTCCAGTGATTTCAGTTAATGCACAGCACATTTCCAGTAATTCCAGTGATTTCAGTAATGTATCAAGTCTGGAAACCTCTGATATTCTTATTTGAGTTTTGTTTTCGGTACTCGTAGGTTATTTCTGGATGCTGGTCTGACCTAGACCCAAGCGAAACATGTTGGTTGGTTTGTGGCGTGTGTATGGCTCCGCACCGCACGGCCGGCAGCTGGTGCGTCGGATCGGCCCGGGCGGTCGCCCCGTCGGTGGTCCGTCTCAGGTGTCGGTTGGCGATCTACACGACGGGGCGACGAGGCCCCAGCGCCGGGAGCAGTCGGCGGGACGCCGCTCCCTCCGCGCCCCGTACCGTTGGCGCCCTGTTTCACTCTGGACCGACATAGCGCGCCAGTATCTCCGCCCATTCCAGCTCATACGAGCACATAACGAGTTAACTGTAGGCGGAGCTACTCACAGTTCCAAATCCAAATTATAATAACTCCGACTCCTCGAGATCGGTGTCCAACCTTCGCGTCATCTTGGCTCTCTCTGAGGGACCTCACCTCGCCATCTCTCTCGTCATTTGTCTCATTACCTTGTCGGTCGTTACTGTCTTCCAATCTCTGCCGCACATGCCTGGGCACCACCATTTTCCCACACCGCCACTCGGGAGTGATGACCAGACGCCCTCTGTCTGAACGAGGGTCAGTCACGGAAAGCTAAAAAACCAAACACACACAAATGTTGTCAAGATTTAGCACCCAGCCTCGGGATGAGTGCCTCGCCGGCCTGCGGTGACGACGGCGTCAGCATACGAATGATACGTGCCTGCTTTTACTCGGTTGGGTGGGTGCTCCTGCATTTGGTCAACTCCAGCATAACCCAGTCCGACGTTCCTGAATCCTGGAAACATTCCCTAGTCCATCCTATTCACAAATCCGGCAATCTTTCTGACTCATCCCACTTCCGTCTTGGTTCTCTGCCTATTTGCGCAACCACACCCAGAGTGTCAGCCTCACTGACTGTTTGGGTGGAGTCAAAACTTCCCTCCCGCTGCCCAACAGTTCGGTGTGTTTCAAAACTCATCTCTAGGCCCTCTCCTCTACTACGTCTTCGCAAACGATCTCCAGTCTGTTTGCCGTGGACGCAGTGGTTGTCCAATATGCTGACGACACCCAAATTTTGGTCAGCGGCAAAAATCTGATATTCACAAAGTCGTCACTCGCATGAAGGGTCACTCGCCTTAGCCTCTCTCGATAACTGGTTTCAAGCAAATGGACTGAAAGTAAATGCCGCCAAAACCCAACTGATGCTTCTGGGCAGCTCTCAAAATCTGCGCACTGTACATGACATCAAAGTAAAATTCCGCGATCAGGATTTAATCCCCATTTCAGAAGCCAAAAACCTAGGTCTCACCTTTGACCGCTCGTTATGCTGGGACCGCCATGTCTCTACCGTAACACAACGCTGCTTCGGAGTTGTGACTGGTCTATCGCATCGGAGGGGGCACCTGCCAACGGCCGTGCTCTCCGGGCTGATCAATGCCCTGGTTTTCCCGCAGATCCGGTACTGTATCTCGGTATACGGTAACGGCAAGAAGGGGAACTTCTGTCGGCTTCAGAAAATCATAAACTATGCTGCTAAAGTACTTTTTGGCCGACGGAAGTACGACCATGTATCGGATCTGCTGGGGAGGCTGGGGTGGCTCGGCGCGGAGGGCATGGCCACTTACCACACACTGTGCCTCACGCACAAGGTGCGTTGCTGCGGCGAGCCTGAACAGCTGGCTGCGAGTCTGTCCACCGTGTCAGAGGCCCGCGCTACCGAGCGGGCCACGCGACAGGATCACATGTTGTTTGTTCCCCGGTCACGCACGGAGATGGGACGGCGGCGTTTTGCCTGCCGGGGACCAGCGCTGTATAACGCCCTGCCACGCGACCTTTTAGGACTGCTCGTGCCGCTGTTTCGTCGCCAGGTGCGGCGACATCTCTCTGCCGCTCCGCGGGCACCGGACTGACCGACGCGGCGATTCTCACCGTCATGCCGGCGGGTTTTAGTTTACTGATTGTATGGGTGTGTGTATGTGTTTGCGTGTGTCAGTGTTTTTTATTCTTGTTTTTACTTGTGTGATTTTATTGTATGCCTTTTCTGACCATGTTTCATGTGTTTTTAACTTATGACTAGAGGTTATAATAGCCACAGGCGGAAATCAATCACGGTACCGGGCGATCGAGCTCCGGCCGCCGGTCACGTCACGCGCGTCACGCAGCCCTTCACGACGCATCGATCGGCGGCACGGCGCGGTACGCGGGGCCGGCCGGCACCTGTGGCCGTACCTGCGGCGGTGGCTGGCGCGCTTGCGAGCCCGCCCGCTCGCCACTGACTATCGGCGGCCGCCAATCAATGGTCGGCTGCGTGCGGAGCGACGCCGCCGGCAGCAGCAGCAGAGACAGCGGTGGCGGCGGCGACGACCGGCACACGGCCGGCCACCACCGCTCCGTCCAGTCAGCACTGACATCGATCTCCGGCGAGAGACGGCCGGCCGGTCCGGCCCGTCCCCAGCCGTCGCGGCATCCCTCCGCGTGACGCCAGCCTGCCGTGACGTCTGCCTGCCGTGACGCTCGCCTGCCGTGACGCGTCGTCCGCCGCGGCCCGGCTGTGTGACGGCTGCTGCCGTGACGACTCCCGTAGTGACGGCGAGTGGCGGAATTCCACAACGCGACAGTCAGCGGTCGGCGGGATTCCACGGCGGGATTCCACCCAGTGATGGTCGGTGATGCTCGGTGACGGTCGGTGACGGTCGGTGACGGATTCCACCCAGTGATGGTCGGTGACGGATTCCGCCGTGTTACGGTCGGTGACGGCGTGACGGTGGGCTGGCGTGACAGGCTGTCGTGACGAGGTGACGGGTTTCCGGTGGTGTGTGACGGCAGCGGACGGACGGTGACCGGGGAGTGACAGTGATTCGGAGTGGGCAGTGGATGTGTGGGGAGGTGGGGCCGCTGGAGGTTTACGCTGGCAGCGCGAAGCTGATGGGCACTGGCAGTGTTTAGTGAGTAGTGCTAGGCAGTGTGTAGTGCTAGCTAGGCCACCGACTTATCCATTGCTACAGCCCCCGGTTACAGATTTAGGTACCCCTTTCACTACTTACGCTTATTACTTTGTGACATGGTTAGTTCACATTTGGCTGTAGTTCTGGTATAAGAGAGTTGACAGTGACAAACATGCATAAATGAAATGCTTACCATAGTTCCTTCACTCTTCAGTCTAGGGTACATGGCCGAATCACAAGTTGTGCTTTTGTTGTCAAAATTTAGACATCTTATGTATATTTTGTGACATTAAACATTACTTGAGGGAGTTCATAAAATTGTGTATTCAGGTGTTTTCCTTTTATTTATCTAACCAAAGTTCCGAAAGATTTTACGCAATCGCCTTATCTTAACTTGTATGCGAATATAATGCGGTTTGTACGTGACGTAAGCACAGAAGTGCAGCCCACATGAGGATAAACTTTATCTGGCGATTCCGCGCCAAACTTTATCCAATTCTACTGATCTTAGCAGCAATATTGACACCAGGTTGATGGCTCTTTAGGATGACTCAAACCGGCTGATTTTTTGTTTTAAGAATGCCAAAAACATTTAGGCATAACTGCAACGGCTTTGCCTGTCAGTAACGGCATTATTGCAAATTATATTTAATACAGGTCTTCTGCCGCTGAGTTTAAAACACTTCCCAGCGAAGTTGATTCGTCACCACTTTTCTCAGTGAACCTCAAGCCCAGGAATCGAAGTTGATCTTGACGAATGTCTGCGTCACCTTTAATTCAATTGACCTTTGTCTTAACATTGAATGCTCGGTCAGACACAAGACATTGCTGCCACTTTGGCTGAACACCGGCTGGATGAACTGATCTCCGTGAAGTGAGGAATCTGTGCCCGCTCGCCGGCCGCGTGTCGGCCTCCATCACTATCTCGTCATGAACTCAGCCGGGAAGGGCCAGCGACTGATGTCGTTCGGCAACACGTACCGTGCGCGCTCCTCGTGCACCAGTATCTCTGAGGAGCGCTCCTCCGAGCCGGAGGAGCCGGAGGACCCAGAGGAGCCGCCGGGAGGACGGCAGCCGGTGCGGGAGCCGGATCCGGAGCCGGAGCGCAGTCAGTGCCGGGCCCGACGCGCCTCGTGCGCCGTTGACTGGCGCTATCAGAACCACCGCACGTCCCGCGTCCGAGCCGAGTCGCCCGGCTCGGAACCTCTGCCGGCGTTGCCGCACAAACGGCAGAGCCTGGACGTGCTGTCCGGGGAGCGTGGCAGCCTCTCAGTGCAGATGGAGAGTGGGGCCCGCGTCCGGCTCGGGCAGCGTCGCGAGACGCTCAAGTGGGCGGGGGTGCGTGTCAGTATTGATGAGCACTCGGGAACGGTCGAGAACGAGAACGTCAGCATCGACCTCGACCCGCTCAAGAACATCGGCAAGGAGGTAGGTGTGTCGGAGGTCGGCAGCCAGGCAGAAGCGCTGGGAACGCGGCTGTAGAAGTCATATACAGCGCGTGAGTGATGTCTCATGCACGTGTATCGCATATTGGCAAAACAATATGTATTTGGTGACAAGGAGGTTCGTTAGTCGTACCTGAGAAAGTGTGTCTGAAAGCGCTTCCATAGGTAAAATTATAATTTTACTTGCCACAGGAAACATTCCTAAAAAATCCCAAAACTATTCGCGGGCCTGTGATCGCACGAGAAGGTATCTTACAGAGTTTGATTGTATCCGGATCCTGCCTGTGTGTGTGGTTTGGGTGAGACTGGTCTGGTTAAATATATTTAGTACCCTGCAATGTAAGTAACGTTTTCTGTACCTCCTTCTCCTTCGATGTATTTGTGGAACCTGTATTGTTTGTAACATCCTCTCTTTTGAAGAAATTTGCGACAAAGGACTTCCAAAGCGAATCATTTGGCGCATTACTGCATGCCATAAACAAGCTTTCGAGCCAATCGTGTGCATGCAAGCAGCATAATGCTGAGATTTATTCGACGGAAATTCGTCATCCGCAACATTAGTTTGCAGACTGTGTGGCCATTGGAGGGGGATATCTATCGCTATAGCAATCTAAGCTTGCCAAACGATCCTGGCTTTACAACATCCAGCAACGAGCTGCTCGTAAGTCTTGGGAAATGGGGAAATATACGTAAATCGGCATACTTTAGAGTCGCCGTTTGATAAGAGCGACTGCTGCCAGCCGCAGTTGGCAGAGGCTTAGTCACGTCTGAGCCGGCTCGTCAGTCGTCAGCCACTGCCGCCGGAGTGTATTATATCGACACGTCAATCCACGCCGCACAACTGCTCTGCTGCCGGCCCAACCATGCCACCATGTAGCCACATCCTAAGCCCGTCTACTGGGCAGGCCCCGCCCCGGGTACTGCGGCGTTGTGGGCGGGGCTTACAGCCGTCCTGCCGTACGCCACACGCCGCCCGCCGGGCTCACAGAAGTCGGCTGCTCCGATCTGGCCAAACTCGCCAGCTGACATTGGCTTGCCCGAGCTGCTCTGTTTGGGAGGGATTTCAGCTGCATGCTTACATGACTCACTCCGATCGGTTTGATTGGCGAATGCGGCGCGAACCAGGATGTTCGAGTGTCCGTGATGTGATGTGACGCGTACCAACTGTGACTGTACCTCTGAGTACCAACTGTGTGACCCGATGAGTGACTCGTGAGAGACCCGGTGCCGTCGGGCTATTCCCAATGACCTCTGACGTTCCCAATGACCTCTGGCGTTCATTTCACGCAGGTTATCGCCGGTTCGTTAAATGCCTTTCGAATCGTAAATGGTTAATTAGTCGTATAAGAAAACCGTCTGCCTGGTTCACATGCAGGGCTGTTTAACATGCTGGAAACGCTGTGCTTGAAGGCAGTATCGTACAGATATGTAAACATAATATAATTCCAAGACATGTTTCTTAGACACGATCTGATATTGTTAAGCACTGTTTACTTGGTGGGAAGCTTAGTATTTTAACTGATCGTGCAACAAAATGCACACATGAAAGATTCATATACGTATGTTTTCGTTTTCGAAGTGGTTCATTGGATACTCATTGGATTGCAGCGCCTTCCGGGCTGAACATGTCGAGGATTAGAGTCATGCACTTCATTCGCAAGTAGTGTCATTTGTGTTAGTGTCATGCTGGAGTTCTTCATGTTTGTGATTCATGTTTTGACTGGGCCGTAATAGCCACTTGTGGAAACGCCCTACTAAATACATGCATACATACATACATACATACTCCTGGGTTTCAATGTCGTTCAGTGATACTGAAACACTTTATGACTAAGCACATGCAAGCTTCCCTCAAAAAGCTTCACTTTCACTGCAGTTTGAACTAAGTCATGCTGATGTTGGTAGTTAGATGTCAAAAGTTTGACAATTACGTTCGATAACTTATGAGGCACTGGCAATGTCCGGTTCGGTTGCCGGTCGGATGTTCGCTGCAGACGACGCGTGACAAAACCCCCGCCACCTTGGCAAGACTACATCGCTGCCATTGGCGCCGAGTGTCATTTGGTGTCATGTTTGTCATGTTTACTGCCGCGCCACTGATCCCCATTCATCGATTGGCCGACTATTTCCGAGCGTTTGTTCTACAATGGCAGCCTGAGAGGCGGCTGGCAGGCCGCCTGACGGTGTAATGTCTCCGACACGGCGGGCAAACAGCGGCGCCACTCGGCCAGACCACCAGCCGTGTTATCCTGCCGTCCGACACGCCATCACACCCAACATCACTCCTGCATCACATCCAACATCACTCCCTGCACCACAGCCAACATCACTCCCCGCATCACAGCCAACATCACTCCTCGCATCACAGCCAACATCACTCCCCGCATCACAGCCAACATCACTCTCGCATCACATCCAACATCACTCCCTGCATCACATCCAACATCACTCCCCGCATCACAGCCAACATCACGATTCGCATCACAGCCAACATCACTCCCTGCATCACAGCCAACATCACTCCTCGCATCACAGCCAACATCACTCCCTGCATCACAAGCCAACATCACTCCCTGCATCACATCCAACATCACTCCCCGCATCACATCCAACATCACTCCCTGCATCACAGCCAACATCACTCCCTGCATCACAGCCAACATCACTCCCCGCATCACCCAACATCACTGCCCGCCGACACCCAACATCACTGCCCGCCGACACCCAACATCACTCCCGCATCAGCCAACATCACTCCCCGCATCACCCAACATCACTGCCCGCCGACACCCAACATCACTGCCCGCCGACACCCAACATCACTCCCCGCATCACCCAACATCACTGCCCGCCGACACCCAACATCACTGCCCGCCGACAGCCAACATCACTCCCCGCATCACCCAACATCACTCCCCGCCGACAGCCAACATCACTCCCCGCATCAGCCAACATCACTCCCGCCGACACCCAACATCACTCCCCGCATCAGCCAACATCACTCCCCGCCGACAGCTGCCGAGCCGCCATCCCTGCCCGAGACCTGCACCGAGACGGCCTGCAGCGCTCCGGCGCCGTCGCCGCCACTCGGGCCGCCACCGGTCGCCGCCACTGTTAGCGGATCAGCAGCGGAGGTGGCGGCCGGCGGGGGCGGCCGCCGCTCTCTGCGCGCGCCATGTCAGTCCCGGAGCCGCTAATATCCATTAGCCGGGCGGCGCGCACGCGGAACCGGACCGGCTATTTTATTTACCGACCGGCTGTGTCCTGGGGGAGCTGA